>JAHRHZ010000140.1:52684888-52735093 GCA_024137785.1 Ginglymostoma cirratum | reverse complement strand
AACGTCAGCTTTCCTGCTCCTCTGATGCTGATTGGCCTGCTGTGTTCATCCAGCTCTACACCTTGTTATCTCAGATTCTCGAGCATCGGCAGTTCCTACTATCTCTCAGTAATTGGGAGTTAAGATTGGGGAAAAAGTGACAAAAAAAAGTCAGATTGAGAAAGACTAGAAGTGGAGATATCAACAGAGACAGAGAAAATATGAACAGGAATAGACCATTCAAACCTGCTCCACCATTCTGATCATCCTATTCAGTTTGATGTCTTTAGCCCTAACAACTGTATGTATCTCCTTCTTGAGAGCATTCAGTGTTTTGGCCTCAATTTGCATTCTGTCGCAGAAAATTGCACAGGCTCACCACTTTCTGGGTGAAGAAATTTCTCCTCTTCTCCCTCCTAAATGGCCAACCCTGTATTCTTAGACCTTGACCATCTGTTCTGGACTCCCTGATCATTGGGAACATCCTCCCTGTGTTTACTCTGTCTAGTCCACTTACGATTTTATAGGTTTTTGAGATTCCCATACTAATTCTTCTAAACTTCAGTGAATATAGTCTTAATGACCCAATCTCTGTTCATGTGTCAGTCCTGCCATCCCAGAAACGAGTCTGGTAAACCTAGGTTGCACTTCTTTCATGGTCAGAACATCCTTCTTCCAATAACAGCACGGTGGCTCAGTGATTAGCACCGCTGTCTGATAGTCAGGTACCGGGATTCAATTCCACCCTCAGGTGACTGTATAGAGTTTGCACATTCTCCCTGTGTCCGCGTGGATTTTCCTCCAGATGCTTTGGTTTCCTCCTACAGTCCAAAGATGTGCAGGTTAGGTGGATTGGCCATGCTAAATTGGCCGTAGTGTCCAGGGATGTCCATGGGGCCAGGGTCGCTCTGAGTAGGATGCTGTTTGGAGGGTGGGTGCGGACTTGATGGGCCAAACAGCCTGCATCAACACTGCTTCTGTGTTCTAAAAGAGATCAATACTGCACACAATATTCCATGAGTGGTCTCATCAAGGCCCTGTACATTTGCAGCAAGACATCCCTGCTTCTATATTCAAAGCTGAGTGGTGTTAGCTGCTGGTTAGAATTAAGAGACGCACTTAACAAAAAAACCTCATTTTCTTCACCCTATCAAACTGATGTAACATTCCATCTTTGTACCCAGGGCTAGAGTTTGGAATTGCTCACGGCAACCCAGCAGAAGATGGTGAATGATCAGGAGAGTGGAATGTGATATGGCTGGATTTTTTTGAAAATCTGAACAAGTCTTGGGGAAGGGGCTAACAAAATTAGTCTGATAATTCAAAATATAAATAAGAATGAAACACAAACCTTGAAATTGCTTGACTTGCGAACACCTCTGTGGAATCTTCACATCAAGCATGGATATTATAGATAACGACAATAACTGCACTGGATTTTCTTTCACAGCTTGGAGAGTTACTGAAGGACTGGCGAAGACTCAATGTAGCACTGACTCGCCCCAAGCACAAATTGATAATGGTGGGATGTATGTCGACGCTGTGCCAATATGCTCCTTTTAAAAAATTATTTGATCACTTGAAGACTGAACAAATGATATCCTTTACAAGTGATAATGTATTTATTGAATAAAGGATGTATAAAGTCAGATGAAGTACTGGGAATTGGGCTGAGGTGTAACTGAGATTGATGAGAGTCACCTGTTTCAGACAGTAAGGGTATCTGTGTAATCTAATGTGCAGTTTAATTCCCCTTGCTCATGGGGATCTTGCCCATTAATTGGCAATTTCAGCCAGACAAGTAATAGAAATTTAAGCAGAAATTTATGGAGAAACTTAGCAGTCTAGACAGCATCTAAAGGAGGGTCACTGGACATGAAATGTTAACTTTGCTTTCTGTCCACAGATTCTGCCAGACCTGCTAAGTTTCTTAAGCAATTTGTTTTTGTTTCAGATCTTCAGCACCCACAATGCTTTATTAAAGTAATAGAAATTGTAGGTACATTTGAAATAAAATGCTGGGCCTGTGTCATGGGAGCTGCAGCTATCCTCTAGATATCTGCTTGTGCTTTCTCTGCTCCAGTGGAAACAACTCCTGTTTCTCTCCACCTAGCTATCCTTTCATCCTTGCTGTTGTCCTGGTAAATTTGCACTACATTGTGTATCATTTTAATACATTTTCTGTATTAGTGCATTTAAAATGATACTGTCCTCTAACTGGTCAAACTATTGACTTGTACAGACTTTGTTCTTCACTCTTTGCCCCTATTCACAAATTCTAAAATGTTGGTGACTGTTAGTAGCTCATTTCTGTTTTCATGGAATTGTGTATCTAGACCAAAACTTACTCTTTTTATTTTTCTATTTCGTTCTGCATCTTCCTGTACTTTGTTTTTTCTTTCTGAATGTTCTAGGTCTCTCACATATTGGAGCTGCCGCATGCCTGTATTGTCTGGACTGGATGAGGCTAGGCATTGTTCTGTCCTGTGGATGGGTGTAGGTATTGGGTTGTCCTGCACATGGGTTTGAGAGTAGCAGCCATGCCCCTTCCTTAAGCAAGTCTGAGCATGGTACTTCTTAAGTGTGAAGTGCTGAGTGAGATTACTTTTTGCTAAGTTTTCATGTTTTTGTTCAATAAGAAATTCATGACACAAATTACAACCCTAAACCTCCATCTTACCACTTTCTCAAGTCCCTTTGTGAGGTGCTAAGACCCCACTAGGGATGCTGACAGAATGCTGTGCTGTGGGTTGATTGTGCCTCCTTGATTGATTGTTAATGCATGTGCATAGAATTGTGTGGAAAAGCCTGAGCACCCTTCCAACGGTTGATTATCTTTCTGCGCAGGTAGCCTCAGTCATCACTGGTTACTGATTTCACTCATAGCTGGGTGATTCTGTGGACTTCAATCGCTGTATGGCACAGAGGTTTTCCTTAACTAGCTTCACATCATTGACCTACCTGCTGCAGCACATACAGTCGTCGTTGCAAAGCATGTGCATTTGTCTTCCTGAAAAATGTGAATGTGGGGAGAACTGCTGTTTAGTGTTATGTGTCTATGAAGGGGATATACTTGCATCTTAATTCAACCTCTGTCTACCTCCTGGATAAGCACTGCCAATCTAGACTGACCTACGCCTGTCATTCAGGTGGATCTACTGCCTCTAAATATGAACCTAAACTAATTGATCAGAAATCCTTACATTGTTTCGTTAGTTCTGAAGAAGTTTGAATTCTTTCAACTTTACTTGAACAGTAAAGACTGAAATCACTACCAGGTTCTAAATTAAGTGGACATAAGCTCAAAATTATGATGCACCATCACACATCTCACTACTCAAACTCTATTAATGTATGACACTGCATCACATCATATTAATGTGTAATACCCAACATGTACATTATTGTAACACTCTGAAAGACTTGGAAATATTTCTGATATCTTGTTGTCAAGATGAGGGATATTGGTTGTTAACTTCCAGAGCTTAAAAGAGATTGTAAAGTCAGTGTAGATTTCATTTAGTCAATGTATATCTAAACTCAACATCTCAGTTTGCCTTTTCATGGCTTTGATGTGCACAACTGAACCATTTTGTTTCTCATTTATTGCAGTGCCTTTGTGGCTTGTGGACATGATTGGTGAATTAAATCCTTGCTGTTTGAGGGGTAGGCTGCAGGGATGGAGGAGGAATGGGGAGCTGCATGTTCACTGCAGTGTAGAAAATTTTGTGGTACACCAGAATGGGTAGCTATGTGCTTATGTTCTGTTGGTCTGGTAGATAGAATGCTATTTCTGATACCCTGGGCTGCTGTTTACATCATTTAAGATTGTTGAGACTTCCTGGACCAGTTGGGAACTGATTACCATTATGGAGTTCCCAGCACATTAACCTGGTGTACCTATTTTAATACATGTTTGTAGCTGCACAACAATTTCAATAAAGTTTACAAAAATTAACCAAAACAGACATTTTCATTTTTACATTGAAACACTCTGATTCAGTCCTGCGACTGAGATGGTGGACCTCTTAGGGATCAATGATCACAGTATCGTAAAATTTAGGCTAGCTATGGAAAAGGACAAAGAACAGTCCAGAGAAGGAATAATTAATGGGAAGGAAAGCCAATGGGATAAGAATGGATCAGACAGATAAATAGGAATTAAAATGTTGGCAGACAAGACTGTAACTGTAGAAACTATAAAATTACAGTCAGTTCAGGTGCATATGCTGGAGGAAGCATAAGCAAAAATAGCTGTTACTTTCCACGAGTTATAATCTTCAAGTCTTCTTTAGACTTGGTGATGCCAGAAGACAGTAAAATTTTAACCTCCTAGTTTGAAAAGAAAGTGTAAAAGAACAGCAACTATAGACCAACTGTTTAACTTTGGTGAGGAAACTTCTAGAAATGATTAATTGGGACAAATGAGAGTTAATTACATAAAGTCAGTTTGAATTTGTATGGTATCATGCTTAACTCATTTACTTCAGTGTTTTTAAGAAGTAACATAAAAGTTTGCTGACAATAATTCAGTTGATTCCAAAAGGCATTTGATGAAGTGCCATACAATAGTTTTGTCAGAAAAGGTAACACTCATAGAATAAAAGGCATTGTAGCTACATGGATGTAGAATTGGTTTACTGACAGAAAACAGTGTAATGATTTTTTTCTTGGACTACAATGTCACATTTTTTTTTTGTGGAATCATTGTAGCAGATGAAATTTAATGCAAAGAAGCGTGACTGATTCACTTTTCTAAGAAGAATGCAGAGAGATGGTATAGTTTTAAAGGGAGTGTAGTAAGAGTAACTTTTGTGTGTACAACAAACTTTGTTTGAACCAGGACTCTTGATAAACCAACAAAAATTATACACTGAAATACTGGAAGTTTACTGTATTATTGTTATATCTGAGTAGTTGGCCAAGGGTGTGATTGAGAAGGCTCTCTACCAGTAAGTTTTATCTAAGGCATAGTTGCATTATTATAAGTGATTTATGCTGTAAATAAAAATGTGTGCGTATACCCCCTGCATAAAGTTTCTGTTACTTGGTGTGTGTTTTTATGTTGATTATGTGGACCTCTGGTTATGGACCCCCTCAAAATATATTAAGAAGATAGTCTAGACCCTAACTTTTTCTTATTTTAAAGGCAAGTGTAAGGTTCTGCATTCCAGATGCAACTGAATTGGTCAAGTTACTTGATGGTAAGCGAAACACAATTTATTCATACATCCTAGTTAAAATACGATAGAGAAAAGAAGTGGATCCATTGGAAAACTTAACAGAATAATAGATTCAATAATTATTATTAATTAACTGCTCCAACTTTAATAACAACCATAAACATACACTCAGAAAAAGGCAAAATCAGAAAACCGACCATCTCGTATGCAACTCCAGGAGCCCAGGAAGAAAAATATCAACAGAACTCAGAGTACAGCAGGGAGAGGTGTACTATAATAATAGACCCAGCAACAACTGCTACTGAAAATCTAAGAAATTAAAAATCCTAGTTGAGAGCTTGACCAGTTCCATTCAGGCTGCTTCTATTGTTCCAGCTTTTGAATAAGAGCCCAAAGCTTTGCAAGCTGTTTACTTTAACAGTTTTCAATGAACATCTGAGCAGATCTGTCTTAAAACTGTTCTTTACAAAAAAAAAAGGACAAAATAGATCTCTTAAAGCCATAGTATTGTCACACTCTTGATCAACTGGCACACTCCTGGTTTTAAAGATGCTGGTTAATAAAATGTTTGCGGTATAATTAATTGACCATGGCAGGGCAGAATATGCAGTATGCTCATCTTTAAGCAGGGAATACAGTACAAAAGCAAGGACTTCATAAATCTTTATAGAACACTGATCTTAACTGGAGCATTGAGTTTAGTTTTCAGTGAAGGCACTAAACAGCTGCAGTCAAGTTTCATGAGAATGATTCCAGGGATGGGAACTTCAGTTATATGAACTGGGAAAGCTGGAACTTCTATGCTCGAAGGAGAGAAATTTGAGTGTCTTGAGACTGGACAGAGTATCAAAGGAGAAACTGTTCTCAGCTATGGAAAGATCAAAAACCAGATTGCATAGATTTAAGGTAAAAGATGCAATGGCAACATAGGTAAAACTTTTTTATGCAGTGAGGATTTGGAATGCATTGCCATTACCTGAGAATGTGGTGGAGTCGGGTTCCATGCAGTTAAGGAAGCTGGATTATTATCTAAGATGTACAGGACTAGGTGTGAAGGCAGGGGAATATTGGATGAAATGCTCCTGCAAATAGCCAGCAGACGTAACATCAAATATCCTCCTTCTGTGCTGTAAACTTTCTACTGTTTCCTTTACTCTGCCTCCAAATTTACCTTCTACCTGCCTTCTCATTCTGCTTGAACCTTTGCTCCTTCACTATACTTCTGGCCTCCACCCCCATGAAAGAGAACTTCATATCTATTCTATTGATTTGGATCACCTAGAATTTGCTGGAGCAAAATACCTTGCTTTGTGTCCCATTACGCTTTTCCCATTGGTTATACTGTTTTGTACTGCAGACTTCTGGAACTGGGAGTTGATAATGATAGTATAGGATATTTGAGGCCATAGTTAATTGTAGATTTAGATTTAATTTAACTCCTGTCACATGTACTCAAGTATAAAAGTACAGGAATACAGTGAAAAGTTTCAATGTTACCACACAGTTGTTAGTTACAAGTATCTAGATACAAAGACTTAAGAACAAGGGAGAAAGAAACAAGGAACAAAGTTAAAAGTTAAACATTACAGTCACTCAGTACAGTGTTTAAACAAAAATCAAAAGTTTAATATTACAGTCATTCTTAATACTATGTTGAAAAATAAAGGTAAAAGTTCATTGTGGTCTTTAAGTGCTTAAGTCCATCTCTAACACGTTATAATTCTGGGCCAGGCTACAAATTCCTATTACAACCTGGCTGGTGATGCTTTTTTAAAATTGAGAACATTTGAAACCAGATACTTGCCAAGCAAATAAAACATTAAAATTCCATGATTTTAAGCAAACAAAAATAGACTTTACTATACAAAGTGAGAAAAGTAAAACAATCTAAAATAGCAATACAGTTTATATTCTAACACCCAGAATTAATGAGATAAATAAGGGTAATAGACTAACTTGGTCAAACACCCCACAGAACATATCAAATAAGAAATGTGGTCAAGATAGGTCCTATGGATT
The DNA here is from genome assembly GCA_024137785.1 of Ginglymostoma cirratum. Taxonomy (NCBI): domain Eukaryota; kingdom Metazoa; phylum Chordata; class Chondrichthyes; order Orectolobiformes; family Ginglymostomatidae; genus Ginglymostoma; species Ginglymostoma cirratum. The sequence continues at coordinate 52,727,912 of JAHRHZ010000140.1, read as the reverse complement.
TCTCAGTAATTTCCCCTCTCATACATTCATGATACAGTTGCCAAATCTTATGCACGGAATTCCAAAGCTTTTTTTTTAAAACACCCAGTTTCAGAAGTTCCTCAAAAGCCATTCCATCATGGACTGCCTCAACAACAACTCAAGTCCCATGGTTCACTTTTTTTTTCTTGGCACCATGCTCCACTGCTTACTGATAGGCATAATTCCAACTGAGTCATATAGCATGTAAAAAAAAAAAAAATCCTTTGGTCCAACTAGGCCATGTGGACATGTTCATAAACTAAACTAGTCCCACCTGCCTGCATTTGGCCCATATTCATCCAAACCTTTCTTATTTATGCACTTGATCAAATGTATTTTAAATGTTGTAAGTGTACCTTTCTCTATCGCTTCCCTTGGTAGTTCATTCCACACACTAACCACTCTGTGTAAAAACAAAAGACTGCCCCTCATGTCCTTTCTAAATCTTTCTCCTCTCACCTTTCAAAAAAAAAAAGCCTCCTAGTTTTGAACTTCCCCCCCACCCCCACCAAACCTTGGGGAAAAGACCTTTGTTATTCACCTTATCTATGCCTCTCATGATTTTATAAACCTCTATAAGGTCACCCCTCAGCCTATCCAACTTCTTATAACTCAAATGCTCCATTCCTGGCAACATCCTGCTAAATCTTTTCTGAACCCTCGCTAGCTTAATAATATCCTTCCTGTAGCAGGATGACCAGAACTGCACACAGTACTCCCGAAGAGGCCTCACCAATGTCCTGTACAACCTCTACATAACGTCCCAACTCCTATATTCAAATGTCTGAGCAACAAAGACGTGTGCTAAACTCATTTTAAGCACTCTGTTTACCCGTGACGCAAATTTCAAAGAATTATGTTCCTGAACCCCTAGGTCTCTGTTTGACAACGCTACCCAGGGCCCTACTGTTAATTGTACAAGTCCAGCCCTTGTGTGTTTTACCAAAATGCAATGCATTGCATTTATCCAAATTGAACTCGATCTGCCACTCATCAGCCTATTGACCCAATTGATCAAGATCGCTTTGTAATCTTAGATAACCCCTTCACTGTCCAGTACACCATCAATTTTGGTGTAACGTAGTCTCATTCAAATCATTTATATAAATGAGAAAGAAAAGTGAACCCAGTACTGAACCTGGTCAAACACTACTGGTCACAGGGCTTCAGTTTGAAAAACAACACTCCATCATCAACCTTTGTCTCCTACCGTAAGGCCCATTTTATATCAAATTGGCAAGGTCACCCTGAATCCCATGTAATCTAACAACTAATTAGTCCATCATTCAGAACTTTATCAAAGGCTTTACTAAAATCCAAGTAAACAACGTCCACTCTGCCCCCTTCAATCCTCTTGGTTACCTGCTCAAAAAAACTCAATCATGTTTCAGATATATGATTTCCTTGGCACAAAACCATGCTGACTATTTCTAATCATTCCTTGCCTCTCCCAGTGCATGTAAATCTTATCTTTAAGAATCACGTCCAATAACTTGCCCAACACTGATTTCAGACTCTCAAATCTATAGGTCCCAGGCTTCTCCTTACAGACTTCCTTAAATAAAGGCCCAACATTAGCCATCCTCCAGTCCTCTGGCACCTCAATTGTAGTTAGAGATGGTACAAATATTTCTGCTAGGGGCCCTGCAATTTCCTCCATGATTTCCCACAACGTCCTGGGATACACTTGATCAGGTCCTGGAGATTTATTCACCTTTATGTCTTCTAAGACCTCACATACTTCCTCCTCTGTAATGTGAACTGTTTTCAAAACATCAATATTTATTTCCCCAAGTTCTCCACCCTCCATTTCTTTCTCCACAGTAAAAACTAATGCAAAATATTCATGTAATATCTCTCATCTCCTAAGGTTCAGGTTTGAGTTATGAAGAAAGGGCTGAATAGGCTGGGACATTTACATTACAATGCAGGAGGTTGAGAGGAGACCTTACAGAAGTTTATAAAATAATGAGGGGTATAGATAGAGTTAGTCGTAGTTGTCTTTTCTCCAGAATGGGGTATTTCAAGACGAGGGGCCACATTTTTAAGGTGAGAGGAGAGATTTTTTTAAAAAGGGGCAAATCTTTTACAGAGGGTTGTTTGGGTGTGAAATGGCAAGAGGAACTGGTGGCGTGGGCATAATTACAAAATTTGAAAGACATTTGGATAACTAGATGAATAGGAAATGTTTGGAGGGATATGGGCCAGGAGCTGGCAGGTGTAACTAGTTTAGTTTGGTACGAACTGATTGGACCGAAGGGTTTGTTTCCATGCTATATGACTCCATGATGAAGACGACCTGGTTGATCTCTAAAGGGCTTATTCTCTCTCTAGTTGATCTTTTGCTCCAAATCTACTTGCAGAATCGCTCTGGATTATGCTTAACCTTACCTGCCAAGGCTATCACATATCCCCTCTTTGCCTTCCAGATTTCCCTCTTAAGAATGCTGTTTATACTCTTCAAGAGCTTCATTTGATCCCAGTTGTCTTTTTTATTCTTGAGTAGAACCTTCATCCATTGTTCCCTAATCTTACCAGCCTCACCTTTAACTCTACCAGGAATGTAATGCCTCTTAAACTCTTGTTGTCACACTTTTGAAAGTCTCCCACTTGTCAGTCATCTCTTTACCTGCAAACAGTGTACTCAATCAACTTTTGAAAGTTTTTGTCTGATACCATTAAAAACTTGCCTTATTCTAATTAAAAACTTTTAACTTTTATGTAAGGCTTATCTGTTTCCATAACTATTTTAAAACTAATAGAACTATGTTCAGCTAACTTTGCCAAACTGGTATAACTGCTAAACTTCTCTGAGTTCTCATGTTTCTCAACTGCACCAAACAAGTAATGTTTGAGGGCTTCCCTTACCCGCTACTGTCAGCCACAGTGAAATTCAAGTGCTTGCAGACTTCTTCTTTGCCCTAACAGCTCCTAAGTCTAGTCCAAACACCAATATTTAGTTATACCTACTGACTTCCAGGATGTTTGTGTGTTCTAACTACACGGAACTATAAGCTGCTCCTGGGATTTCTGTCTGAATCTCAACAACAGAAAGCTAGTGACCTCCAGCCACCCATCAGCAGCACAGTGCAAAGGGACAATTTTCCCGTAGTCTGCTCCCTTTAACTAACTCTAAAACTAACTAACTTTTGAACTTCTGTGCACTGATCCTTGAATTAATCCCAATGTTCTATTGAAAACCTTGCTATAATCCTTGATCTATGGACTGAACATAGCAATTATCTTTTCTGGTGAATGTAGCAACAATTGGAACACCCTGTTCCCTAAAATGGCACAATATTTATAGATTGCCGTCTTAAAAAGTAAAAATGAATAAACAAATTATAATCTAATGAGATTTCAGATTAGAAAGGCACATTGTGCTGAATGGCGCTCTCCTGTGCTGTGTGACTACATAGCATGAAAGAGAAACAAAATTACAGGAAGAAATTAGATGATTTAGTCAGTTGAATGACAAATGAATCAGAGAATGAAATGGATATGGAAATGTTAAAAAATGAAATTTTTAACAAGTTCCCTCAGTTTCTACTATTCCCATTCAGTCCTTTATTTATACCTAATTTTATTCTGCCTTCTCCGGTTTTATTTGGGATTGCCACAATCATGTCAGTCACTCATTCCTCACTTAATTGCAATGTGTTTAATTCTCATATCACCTTCTTCTACCTCCACTTACACTTCTCGTAAGCAGCCAACATTATCAAAGACCCCTCCCACTCCAGTAATGCTCTCCTTCAATCTCTTCCTTCAGGCAGAAGATATAGGAGCTTGAAAGCACGCACCAACAGGTTCAAGAACAGCTTCATCCCTGGAGTTTATTAGACTGCTGAATGGACCTAACTTCAAATAATGTTGATCTTGCTTTGTGCACCTCCTGTGCAGCTATAACCTTGTACGTCTCATTCCGTTGAAGTGCCCTGTGATCTGTATATCCTTGATTGCTGTGATCTGCCCGTACTGCTTGCAAAACAAAACTTTTTACTGTAGGTACGCGAGTACAATAAATCAAATCTTGTCTTAGGCCTTCATTGTCATCTCCTTCCTAGCTGTCCCATCTCCATCACCCACCTGTATATTTTCTCTTTCTCTGCAACAGGTGACTAGATCATTTTAATTTCTTCTCTGCTACTTTATTTGCTATTCACAGTCATTACTAACACTTACCCACCCCCAGCCCATATTCTGGTTCCTGATTTTGTTTGTTCATGTTATTCCACATCCACTTCTCAGCAGAGGAACTCCAGTGTGGGGAGTTGGGACTGTTCTCCTTGAAGGCAGCTAAGGAAAGATTTAAAGAAGTTTTCAAAATCACAAGTGGACTAGATAGAGAGAAGCTATTCCAGCTCATAATAACAAGAGGGGCATGGATTTAAAAGTGATGTGCAGATGAAACAAGGGTGTTACGAGAGAGAACTTTTTCACAGAGCAAGTCGTTATGGTCTGGAATGCACTGCCTGGAAATGTGGTGGAGGTAGGTTCAATTGAGACATTCAAGAAGGGCAGTGGAAGATTATTTGGTGTGCAGGGATATGGGGAAAGGCAGGTGATTGGCACAAGGTAATTGAATGGGTCGAATGGCCTCCTACACTGCAACAATTCTACGGTTCTACGATTTGATCCTGCAAAGCAAGACTGTCAGGCTGCTTCCTGTGAGTAAGCCTCTTATAAAGGAAGAAATTTAATCTTCTGGCTTGGATCCATTTAACACTGACTAAAAAAATGATGTCTCAATCTCCGCTAATGAGTTATTCAACACCAACTGCCATTGGCAGGAGAGTTATAAACTTCCACCACCCATTTCAAACGAGAGCTGGATATGTATTTAAAAGTGATGAATTCAGAGGGCTAACAAGAGAGGACTGAAGAATGGGACTTGCAGGGTAGCTCTTTTGGGAACCCATGTAGACACGATGGGTTGAATGGCCTCCTCTTGTATTGTCAAATTCTATAATTCACATCTTATTAGTCATTGTTTCTCTGTTCTTGATGTTGCCTATCATATTGCAAGACCAGTCTCTCAAGTGATTTGTAGATTATTCCTTTCAGTTTCCTATCACATAAGACTACAATTCTTGCAAAGCTGAGATCTAATATTTTCTATTCTACCATCTTAGCAGAGGGACAATCTATTTGCGGTGTACGAGATTATGAGGATCATGGATACAGCGGATAAGGAGCAGCTTTAGTTGACGGGTCAGTCATGAGGAAACACAGGTTCAAGGTGAGGGGTAGGAGGTTGGTTGGGAAGGCTGTGGTGGATTGTGAGGAATATCTTTTTTACCCAGTGGATAATGACTGTTTGGAATGCGCTGCCTGGAAGGCTGGAAGAGGTGGGTTGCCTCAGATCCTTTATGAGCCCTTGGCATTTCATAACATTCAAGGCTATGGGCCAAGTGCTGGTAAACGGGATTAGGTTAAAGATCAGGGTTTCTCACATGTTGGTGCAGACTTGATAAACCGAAGGGTCTCTTCTGCACTATATGATTCTAGATGATCTTCTGTCATCACTGACTCCACACAGTTGAAATGATTCACTATCACCAAGTTTGCAAACATAATCTTTACCCCTTTACTCTAATTAGCACATTTAAATCTTGCCAGATTTGAGATTCTTTAGCATTTTAACTTTCACAGAGATATTACTGTCATCTGCAAATGTGCTGACTATACACTGGCCAAGCTGCTGCCAAAATCTATGAAGTAATGGGCTGAAGAGTGGCATTTGGAGGGATAAATTTCCTCATTAAAAGGCTTCTTAATCTGTTAAACACTAATCCAGTGCAAAAGATTACATTTATTATCATTGGAAAAGGGCTCATGAGAACTGACATTAGAGTATCTATAACAGTAATTTGTGCTGTATAAATTTGCTAAGGGTTTTTGAGTTCTTTAGAATGGTAGATGATGAAAATCAGGAAGACATGGCTGCCTGGACTTTAAGGTCTTCAATAAGGTACCACATGCTAAATTTCTCTGTGATCTTGGGTAATCGATTGCAGGTGTAAAGTTGTACAGAGCCTTGCTGAGACCTCACCTGGACTATGGTGTAGTTTTGGTTTCCTTATCTAAAGAAGAACAAACTTGAGGGAATGCAATGAGGGTTTACCAGGTTAATTACTGGAATGGTGGGATTGTTTTATAATGAGTGATTCATGAAACTGGGTCTGTATTCCTTAGTGGTTTGAAGAATGAGGGATAACCTTACTCAAACGTAAAACTGACTGTGACAGGCAGAATGTAGATAGGATGTTTCTCCTTACTGGTGAATCTAAAACCAGGTACATAAATGGCCTGCCTCTTATCGTGAGATTAAGACTACTGTGAGGAGACATTTCTTCAATCAGAAGGTCATTAATCTTTGGAATTCTTCTACTCAGAGGGCTTTGGAAACTCAATTGGTGAGCTTGCTCAAGGCAGAAATCCACAGATTTCTGGAGACTATTGGCATTGAGGGATATGGAGATAGCAGGAAAATGACATTGAAAATAGATGACTATTGTTACTCAGGATACGATGAGAAGGAAAAGGCAGGCTTTTAGCAGGTGCAAGGGAGACAAATCAGCAGAGGCATTAATGAAGTACAGACAGTGCAAGGTGAACCTCAAGAAAGGAAGGCAAAGAAAGGATATGAGAAAACTCTGGGTAAAAATAAAGAAAATCTCAAAGCTATTCTATAAATGTATCAATGGGAAGAGGATAACCAAGGAAAGAGTAGGGCACATTAAGGACAAACAGGACTATCAGTGGATGGAGCCCAAGGAAATTGATAAACTGTTGACCCAATACTTCACATCCATCTTCATCCAAGAGAACAAGGATGAAGCTATGGAACTCCAGTGGAGAGAATGCAAAGGTGTGTTGGCAAGCTTAAAGTGAACAGATCTTCAGATCCAGATGAGTTGTGTCCCAGGCTGCTGTGCTAGGCAAGAGAGGAGATTGCAGGGGCATTGACCCAAATTTTTAATTCCTCTCTGGCCAGGAGGGACGTGTCAGGGGACTGGAGAACATCTAAAGTAGTGCTGTTAATTTAAGAAGGCTTATTGAGTCATAGAGTTATATACCATAAAAACACAGCCTTCGATCCAACTCGTCCATGCTGACGAGATATCCTAAACTGAACTCGTCCCATTTGCCAACATTTGACCCATAACCCTCTGAACCTTTCTGTTCATATACTCATTCAGGTGCCTTTCAAATGTTGTAATTGTATCAGCCTCCACCACCTCCTCCGGCAGCTCGTTCTGTACATGCACCATCCTCTGCGTGAAAGAAGTTGCCTCTCAGGTCCCTTTTAAATCTTTTCCCGCTTACCTTAAACCTATGCCGCCTAGTTTTGGACTCCCCCACCCTAGGAAAAAGACCATGGTTATTCACCCCAGCCATGCCCCTCATGATTTTGTAAAATTCTATGAGGTCACCACTCAGCTGCTCCAGGGAAAAATGCCCCAGCCTATTCAGCTTCTCCTTTAGCTCAAACCCTCCCATCCTGGCAACATTCATGCAAATCTTTTCTGAACCTTTTCAAGTTTAATAATATCTTTCCTATTGCAGGGAGACCAGAATTGAATCTAGTTTTCTAAAAGTGGACTTACCAATGTCCTGTACATTGTTACCAAGATAAGCCAGAGAATTCTAGATCAGTAAGTCTCACGTCAGTGGTAGGGAAACTTGCAAAAATTCTGAAGGGCAGCATCTATCCCCACTTGGAATAGCAAGACTTGATCAGGGATGCTCAACATGACTTTGTCAAAGGGAGATCATAGCTAACAAATTTGATTGATTTTATTTTGAGGAGGTGACTAAGTGTGTAGATGATGGTAGTGCAGTTGATGTATTTTATACGGATTTCAGCAAACCCTTTGAGAAGATCCCACATAGGAGACTTAACAAAAAGACAAATGCATATGGGAGACAGGGTAATTTCATAAAGTGGATTCAAAACTGGGTCAGCTGTATGAGACAGGGTGATAACAGAAGGCAGCTTTGGTGACTAGAAGCCAATGTCCAATGGCATACGACAGGGATCTGTGTTAGGTCCACTATTATTCATTATTTATATAAATCACATAGATGACTGTGGGGCATTAGATTATTAAATTTGTGGATGACACAAAGATAATTCAGATGGTTAACAGTGAGGTTGCTTGGGCTACGATAAAATATAAACAGGATGGTCAAATGGGCAGATAAGTGGCAGATAGAATTTAACCCTGAAAATTGTGCGGTGATACACTTTGGAAGGAGTAATTTGACAAGAAAGTATTCAATGAATGGCATAATATCAGGAAGTTCTGTGGAAAAAAAGGGAACTGAGTGTTTGTCCATAGATTTCTGAAGGCAGAAGGGCATGTTAGTTGGGTGCTGAAGAAGGTATGTGGGACACTTGCTTTTATTAATTGAGGCATAGATTACAAAAGCAGGGAAGTCATGTTGGAGTTGTATAGAGTTTTGGTGAGGCCACAGCTAGAATACTGCGTGTAGTTCTGATTGCCACAGTTACATGAAAGATGTAATTGCACTGGAGGGGGTGCAGACTGCTACCTGGAATGGAATATTTAAGTTATGAGGAAAGGGTGGACAGGCTTAGGTAGTTTTCTTTGAAGCAAAGAAACATCTAGTTGAGGTGTACAAGATTGAGGGTAGGGACAAAGTTGATAAGGAGCAACCGTTCCCTTTAGTTGAAGGGTCAGTCATGAGGGGACACAGGTTCAAGGTGAGGGGCAGGAGGTTTGGGGAGGGATGTGAGGAAAATCTTTTTTACACAGAGGGTGGTGACTTTAAAAAGTATGTGGATCAGCACTTGGTACATCAGAACATTCAAAGCTATGGGCCAAGTTTTGGGAAATGGAATTAGGTTAAAGATCAGGCATTTCTTGTGTTGGTACAGACTTGATGGGCTGAAGGTCCTCTTCTGCGCTGTATGATTCTAGGTGATCAGCCGTGATCTGATTAAATGGTGGAGTAGGCTCAACTGCTAAATGGCCTACTATGTTCAGTAGAATTTGAAATGATGGCTCAAAATAGGTTTCGATCCCATAGCGAAGTAACCGTAGGTGACTGATGTGGTTCAGCTTGAAGATATACTGCTCATTGTTCCCCAAAGGATTGCTCCCAAACTGTTACTCCTCACAATTTTTATTAAGGACTTAGATGGGAAATCTTGGGAGTATGGGCAGTACATGCGCAGATAACACCAAACTGTGCAGTGGTTAAGATAGTAGAGAGGAGTACAATCAAATCCAACATGATTGATACAGAGTGCAAAATACAGAGGTTGCTAAAGTGTAAAAATAAAAGCAAAATATTGAAAACATTTAACAGGTCTGACATCTGTAGAGAAGAAAAATATTTCAGATCAATAACATTTCTACCAGTCCTGCTCCTATGATGCTGCTTGACCTGCTGTGTTCATCCAGCCCCATGCTTGTTATCTCAGATTCTCCAGCATCTGCAGTACCTTTTATCTCTAAGGCCAAAATATGACATGTTTTCAAGAGAGTTAGAAAAATTCTTAGGACTAATGGATCAAAGCTTTTGAGGAGAATATGGGAACGAAGTACTGAGTTGGGATGATCAGCCATGATCATATTGAATGGAAGAATAGGCTCAAGTGGCCTACTCCCATTTTCTACATCTCTATCTTACTGAATGCTGGAACAGATTTAAGGGCTAAACAGCCTAGTCCTGCTCCTATTATTTGTATTTTTAATACACATCATATTGTGGACAACTAAGAGGTGATGAGCAAGCTGAAAGGTTCTTTCATCATCTTTTTCCTCTACCCATAACAATAATGAATAAGGCAAATTGGTAGCCTCATAGCTGATTGCCATATTTATTTTGTTGAAAGCAACTCTTGTATTAAATTTCACCTGCTACTTGTCCATCCATCCCTAGCCTCTTAACTGCCATCCTCAAATTTTGACTGTCTGCAAATTTTGTACACCCAGCCCCAGATTATTAACATTTGTCAACAAAAACAGTGGTCTGAACACTGACCACCTGGGAATCCCGTGCATTCTATTCTCCAGTCCAAAAAAACATTTACAACTATTCTGCTGTTTGTCACTCAGCAATTTTGTATCCATGCTGCTATTGGCTCTTTTATTAAATGGGTTGTAATTTTGCTAAATGTTTGCTACGTGGCACTTCTTCAAATGTCTCTTGGATGTCCGTCATACACAAAATGTCATCCAAATTACTCTCAAACACCCTCTCTGTTACTCATCAAAAACTCAAGCAAGTTAGTTAAACAGAACGTGACATGAACAAGTTCTTGATGGGCTTTCTTACATAGGCCATATTTGTCAACTTCACTATTAATTTTGTCCAAAGCTATTGCTTTCACTTCTGCTGACTGACCTGTAGTCAATGGGCTTAGTCTTTAAACCCTCTTCTGAATAAAGGCAAAATATTTGAAACTCTCCAATCCTCTGATACCACTCATTTCCATGAGGATTGGATGATATTGTCAATGTCTCTGTAATTTCCACCATTATTTTCCTCAGTATCACAGAATTGCTACAGTGTGGAAGCTGACCATTCAGCCCATCAAATCCACACCAACCCCTCCAAAGAGTACCCCACTGAAAGTTATCCCCCTATCCTATCCCTGTAACCATGGCTAATCCACCTAACCTGCACATCCTTGAACACTGGGGGCAATTTAGCATGTCCAACCCACCTAATCTGCTGGTGCTGTAAAGCAGCAGTGCTCATGACTTCATGACTGAAACACCATACCACCGCCTTCAAACCCTATCATTCAGACTTGGTGTTTTACTAATTTTTAGCCCATCCAATATCTGAAATCTTTCACTATGATTTCGGCAACATCTTCATCAGTAAAGAAAGGTACCTCCTCAGGTATGCCCCTTCCCTTTGGGCACTTTGGTTCTTAATTAGCCTCAACCTTTTTAACCACACATTTATGCATATATCTGGCTAAGTTACCAAATTAACTCCACTACTCAAAAATAAGAAAAAGAAAACAGAAAGTTAGAGATCAGTTTGCCCAAAGATAATCATCAGTACAAGCCTGGAACATAAGGTTTAACCATCAAACACTCCTCCATTTCACTCTCTCATCTTCCATTTTGTTCCCATCTCCCTTTCCCAGTTTTATTGGCTCTAAGCTAGTTTAAAATCTACCACATCTAAAAAATTCTAAAAGCAAAGATCGTCACTCTAAAGCATTAACTCTATTCTGCTTTTTCTGCAGATACTTGCACGCCTGCTGAATATTTCTAGAAATTTCTTTAGAACCTCCGGGGACAAGACAGCTCTGATTGACAATCTTTTGGCCAATCCCCGTGAGGAAGGCGGGGTCTCAGAGACCGAAGGGATTTGCACCAATGACCTAGGCGCACCGGAGATGATTGACAGCTACTAAGCCAATGATCGAGCGATATTGTGGAGATGGTCAGCCTCTAGACCAATGTGTGACAGATAGTGGGCCGTGGTACAGGTAGATTCTCGCGAGAATAGCCAGGGGGCTGGAGCCAGCGCCATTTTGTGGTGTTGCTGGGCGCGGTTGTTGGAGGTAGTGTGGTAGTGCCAACGTAATTTGTCTGTGTTCTGAACGCTCAGGTCGGAACCATTCGATACGATGGCACAGGAGGACGGTAATCAGCACCGAGATGTTTTCAGTGCTGGAGATGAGTGCGGCTCCGGGCCTTGTTCCCCGGGCTTTTCTTCCGGTTTGTGAGCGTCTTTCGTCCGCGGCACAACGAGACTTCGGGATGTCTATTTGATGTTTGTGGGGAGGGGAGGGAAGGGAAGGGAAGGGAATGTTGATGATGGTGGGCCGGGGAGGGATGGAAGAGGGTATGTCGATGGTGGATGGGGGTGAAGAGGATATGTCGATGGTGGGCGGGGGGGGTGAAGAGGATATGTCGATGGTGGGCGGGGGGGGTGAAGAGGACGTGTCGCTGGTGGGCTCTCCGCCACGTTGAGGCCTGTGTGCGTGATGCCTGTCTTCAGCCTTAGTTTCTCCGTGCTCAGCAGTTGCCCTACTCCGACCCCCCTCTAGCCTGGGATCACTGCCTAACTTGCAGTTTGAGAAATAAGTATCGGCGACCTGAACCGGTCCGAGCGCGCACCGATTTCGGAGAACCGCGTAGAAGGAGAAATGATTTAAGCGGGAACTCTGATCTGCAGTAGCACAGACCCTACGATAGTGTGACTGCTCCCTCACTACCTTCTGGTAGGTAAAGCTGTCTTGGAGCTGCGTTGGAATATATATGTGCTCAAGGGCATGCTGTGCAATTTTGAGGCCTTCAGAGAATTGAAAGCCTCCATCGACATGAGCGAACCTGAAAAGGACCTTTTCTCTTGCATTCACTAGCAGGAGTGCTCTGGGTCTGCTTGCTGTGCAGAAAATAAAACGACTCCTGTTGCAACTTTAATGTATGAAGTCACTGAAAGTGTATCCTGTCAACACAATCTGATGATTATCTGATAGAAGTATTCAGGGCCCAATACAAAATTTTAAGGATCTGGATCTCAAATAATTTGTTCACTAATATTGCTGAGATGTGAAACTTAATCAACCATTTTTGTTTCACAGAAATTTTTACCAACTTGGAGCCAGCAGTTGAAGGTAGTTATTAATTTAATTTATCACAAATTATATTGTTTGATCACAGCCTTTGGGTATGTCCTATTCAGTGTTTGTGATTACAGAGAAAGAGCCTGAGATTCCCGCAAAAGAGGAGGATTATGTTGTCAGAGTCCGTGGCCTGCCGTGGTCGTGTACGCCAGAAGAAGTGGCGCGGTTCTTCTCTGGTAATTATTTCAAGTGATTGAGACTGATTTTAAGTTGCTACTAAAGGCACTGCATGTTTGTACCGTTAAATTCTTTGTGCTGTTTTGTTGTAGAATGTGATATTCGAAATGGAGTGAATGGAGTGCAGTTTACCACCTCCAAAGAGGGTCGTCCAAGTGGGGAAGCATACGTACATCTGCGTAATGCCGAAGACTTCAAAAAGGCTTTGGCAAAAGATCGGAAGTATATGGGCCACAGATATATCGAAGGTCAGTAATTAACTCTGCCCACTGAATAGTGGCCCAGATGTGGCCAGATCAGATTTTTAGGTGAATAACGGGCCAATGTGGAGCATGTGCAGAAACTCCAGCACGTTACAGTAAGTTACTCCTAACAGAAGTGTTACATACCATTGAAACAGCCACGGTTTGAGGGACAAGGCCCACCAACAACTGAAGGCAATATTGCCATTCTTGGACCCTATCTTCGAGTGTCTGCTTACCTAAGTTTTAAATGTTCTTGCTGGCCCTGTATTCACTTTTGTCTCCACCTTCCCTACTTCGGTTGAATAACTAAATGGAACACCACATTTTGTTTTGTTGTGCACCATTTTAAAGTTGTATCTGACTTGGAAACATGCAGCAGATCCTGTTATGAGGATGTAACACTAGTCACTAGAAGGTAATGCATAACCAGATTTGCAACCTAACAGATGGATTGCGGATAACAAGGTGTAGAGCTGGACGAACACAGCAGGCCAAGCAGCACCAGAGGAGCAGGAAGGCTGACGTTTTGGGCCTAGACCCTTCTTCCCGAAACATCAGCCTTCCTTCTCCTCTGGTGCTGCTTGGCCTGCTGTGTTCATCCAGCTTTACACCTTGTTATCTCAGATTCTCCAGCATCTGCAGTTCCTACTATCTCAGATGGATTGTGGAACCTGGTATTGAGCCAGTGGGTTGAAAGCTGTTGTTTGTTGCTTCCAGATCAGATACTTGAGCATACATTACTGAGGCTGTTGCCAATACATACTGTACTAGAAATGTTCAGCTGGTCAGGCAGCATCTGTAGAAAGCGAGATACTCTTAATGTTTTAAGTCTGTAGTCTTTCATCAGAACTGAAATTTGTTACAGGTTTTATTCAGGCATGGAGTCAGAAACGGTGGGTGGGGGGGTGGTGCAAAAGAACTGAACAGGAGGTTTGTGGAGGTTTGGAGTGAACCTTGACGTTGGAACAAGGGTATCCTTTTCCACGTAGAAGTGAAATTGGGGAATATTTCTGAATTAACTCGCATTCATTTTTTAACTGCTCAATTTTTCTGAATATACATTTTTTTTTCCTAAATAATATAATTGTCTATTTATAGCTTTGAGTGAATCAAAGGTTTCTTTTGCAATTGCTAAATGAGCCCCTCAGGATTGCAGTGATTATATTTTCCTTTCAGAAGTTTGTATCTTTTTTTATTAGGACACTTGGGTTGTACCTCAGTTTTCTTCCCTGAGACTACATGTTGGAAAATAATGGAAATAGCTGCAATGGGGAGGCGATGGCCTAATGGTATCATTGCTGGACGATTAATCCGGAGACCCAGACAATGTTTTGGGGACCCGGGTTCAAATCCTGCCACGGCAGATAGCGGAATTTGAATTCAATAAATATCTGGAACCTAAGAGTCTAATCTGGTTCACTAATGTCCTTTAGGGAAGGAAACTGCCATCCTTAGCTGGTTTGGCCTACATGTGACAGCAATGTGGTTGACTCTTAATTGCCATCTAAGGATGGGCAATAAATGCTGCCTAGCCAGCGATGCCCTCATCTCATGGAAGTGTATCTTTCAAGATTGCTTTGGTGATGGTTCTCCAAGGCATACCACCTGGGGATTGTACTAAGAACTCATCTGGCATTGTAAACCCTAGATTGCTGTCCACACACCATTGTGGTGACTGTTTAACTCCTGGCTCAGGTTTTAATTTGTATATTCTATAATAATGAGACAGGCAGTAACACACTGCAGCTAACTTGCATCAGTTGGTGCTAGTCTGTTATACCCCAAGCACTAATGACATTTTGACCACAGTATTACGGAACTCTAGGAGCAAATTACTGCAGATACCAAATACATATTGAAAACAAATACTGGAAATCATAATAGATCAGGCAGCATCCATGAAGGAAAACAAGCTAACTTTTCGATTCTCGATGACTCATTTGACCCATCCCCCTCCAAACCTTTCCTATTTATGTATTTATCCAAATGTCGTTTAAATGTTGTAACTGTACCTGCATCCATCACTTCCTCTGGCAGTTCATTCCACATTCTGCTTTTTATTAAAAAAAAAGTTGCCCCTAATGTCCTTTCTAAATTTTTCTCTTCTCACCTTTAAAATATGCTCCCTGGTTTTGAATTTACCTACTGTAGGGAAAGGAGACCTGCCATTCACCTGTCAACCTCGTATGCTCTGTGAAAAAAGTCCCTGTCTATTTTTATAGCTCATGTCAGTACTAAACAGTTTACTGTGTATCCTCAGACTGTGACTCCTGGTTTTGGACTTTCCTGCCACCAGAACATCTAATCTTGCCAGAATTTTGTATGTTTCTGTGTGATCACCCTCATTCTCAACTCTCAGCGAATATAATCCTAACCAATTCAACCTCTCCTTGTATGTTAATTCTGCTATCCCAGGAATCAGCCTGGTAAATATTCACTTCACTTTTCTCCACTCCCTGTACAACAAGACCATCCTTCCTCAGTAAGGAGACCAAAACTGTAAACAATATTCAAATTGATATGAATACAGAAAGTATGATCAGTATGTTTCTAGTGAAAATTGGTGGTATGGTAAAAGTAGGGACTGTAACATTGTACCACAGGATAATCTAGACAGGCTGCTCAGATGAGTTGAAATGGAATTTAATGCTGAAGGTTTGTGATGCATTTTGGGAGGACTAACAAAATAAAACATGCTTTGAATGGTAGGACTGTAGGATGTACAGACTATCAGAGATCTTGTGTGAATGTCTGTTGACTCTTGAAGGTAATAGACTGTTAGATAAGTTGATTAAAAGGTATGTGAAATTCTTGCCTATCTTAGTCCAGGCATCAAATACAAGAGCAAGGAGATTAAGATGGACTTGTGTGTAATGTTAGTTAGGCTGCAGCTGGAGGACTGTATGCTGCTCTGTTTGTCTTGCTATAGGAAGGATGTGACAACTGTTCAAAGGAGATGTGAGGGGCAAGTTCTTTTACACAGTGGCGGGAGTGTGGAACGCACTGCCGGGGTGGTGGAGGAGTCAGAAATGACAGGGGTGTTTGAGGCTTCTAGATAAATGCATGAATATGCAAGGAATGGAGGGATAAGGACTGAAGGCAGGCAGAAGGGATTAGTTTAATTTGGCGTCATATTCAGCACAACATCATGGGCCGAAGGGCCCGTTCCTGTGCTGTACAGTTTTATGTTCTATCTATGTTGCAAGAATTTTTGACTGTCTAATTTTTCCATAGCTTCAAAGTAGGTAGCAGGACCCCAGCTGTGAGAAAAGGTTTGGAAAGCATTGCTTTATCCATTGAAGTGTTACAAAGTACAGTCTTTAATTGCAATTTAAAAATTAGTGTCCAGTAAATTTCTGGTAAATCTCCTTCGCTCCTTCAAATGCACTGTTCCCAGAGTGAACCAGTCCAAGTGGGGTTACAAGCATCTAGGCAACAAGTGTCACCCCCAACTCTTCCTCCTCTTGGTCTTTTCCCACCCATCACTGCTCATTGAGTCATCCTGATGATTTTCAAGGCTTGAAATGGGGTCACACTGCGGATAAACCTTGGGAAGCACTGAAGTGTACTGTTTTCCCCATAGTTTTCAAATCTAATGGCAGTGAGATGGATTGGGTTCTGAAACATAGCGGTACCAGCCATCCTGATACTTCCAACGATGGTACAGTACGACTCCGTGGGCTTCCGTTTGGCTGTAGCAAAGAGGAAATTGTTCAGTTTTTCACAGGTATTTTTCATTCATTCAGCTAATTAGATAAACTTGTTAATTTTGTAAATTATTAGCTATAACTTCTAGCGGGTAAATGCTTTCAAACTCTTATCTGAAATGTTTAAGTGCTAATTTTCTAAAGTGTATTTGTAATGTAAATTCTAAGTCTTAGACAACAATAGCACAAATTGCAAATTATACTTTTACTGGAGTTTAGTATTTGGTTCTAGTTAAACAAAAGTGTTAGAGTCTAAAGCAAGAAAGATACAATAGTGTCTTTATGTTTGTGACATGTACCTAAATGTAACTTCAGAATATCTGCATTCTGACTTGTATATAATACTTATTCATCTGATATAGTTGGATTTCAAAAAAATGGAGTTTGTTTCCAACCTTTACTGCGTGTACCAGAGCAGTTTTAGTTTTTGAGTTGTAACTGAAATGAGTTTTAAAGCTGAATTGTACTCTTTAATTATATAGAAACTGACCACTGAGAAATCAGTATGCAAGTTGGGTCACTAACATAAAGCTGTTTTAAACTGTCTTGAAGTTTTACATATAGATCATAAGCATTTTACATTTTATTTGTTGGTAACTGGGCTTTTAATCTTTTATATTTGTAGATATTGTTGGGAATTGTGCATCATTTAATATTGTTCCCCTTGATGGGGTTATTTTGTCCTTGGGTTAAAGGGTTGGAAATCGTGCCAAATGGGATAACTTTGCCGATGGACTACCAGGGGAGAAGCACAGGGGAGGCCTTCGTGCAGTTTGCTTCAAAGGAGATAGCAGAAAAAGCACTGGGGAAACACAAGGAAAGAATAGGGCACAGGTGGGGATGGACGGACGGGTTGGTTATTCATCTTAAAGTCAAGTTTAAACGCTGGGTGCTGGTATATGACAATGAGGCTGGGACTACACACTGATCTTGCACTCAGTTAAGAACAATGTTCATACACAAATGAAAGATGGTCTTTATAGAGCTGTTCTATTATCCTAAGATTCCCTGGTAAAAGCTACGCGTGTAGCTTGATTGAGTTGTGCCAATTAAAGTAGTGATATGTGATGAATAAATTCAAGTAAATTGGTTTACCAAAAAACATCCAACAAAATGATTAACAAATGTTTTGCCTATTTCTAAGTCTCACAGCTGCCTCAAATTCTAGGTGGCTTGTGATTTTGTATCCCAGTGCAAGTCATATTTGGAGTGCTGTGTAAATCTTGTATGGCTAAGGTGGTTGAGCCATTTTTTAAAAAAAAAAATTGTGCATTGGCAGTAAAAATTTCACCACCCCCAACCTGATACCCTGCCATATTGCCAACACAGTGCTTGGTCACTTGTGTTCAGTGCTCAACACCACCTTGTTAATGCACTGTACGTTTGCTGTCTGATGTGACCCTTCCCCTCCTGTCACTGCAACCTTTGAATTTGCTGAGTGTGTCCCCCTCCAGTTTCAGTCCCAGGCATTGCCTGGAGCTCCCTTCTATTTTTCAAGTTGCAGATCAGTGAATGCCCAAGATGATCCATAATGCTTTATTGTAACTACAACTATTGCGATTGTGTTTTGCTAAGCCATGTTTTCATGCATTAGAATCCAATCCATTGTTGGCCTCCAACCTTTGAGGATATTACTTAACAGAAGAATGGTATAAATGTTAATATATCAAAATAGTAATTGTTTGACTTTAAACAGTATGCTTGCCATTGAGAAATCATTGTTAAAATAATGCATATCATGTAGGAATCAATATTAAATTGTGTAGTGTTGGTGTGCACTAGAAACTGCTAGTAGATTGTTGTAAAGTAAGCTGAGAAATGTATTAAATATTTTACATTCACTTTCTGAATTGCTATCCGAAAATATTTTGGCAAGCGTTTGTCCTAAATGTTAATCTGTCCTCATTGTGGTGTAGGTATATTGAGATCTTTAAAAGCAGCAGAGGTGAGGTCAGAGCGTACTATGATCCACCAAAGAGGCTGATGGGACAGAGACCAGGTCCCTATGACCGGCCAATGGGGCGAGGTGGCTATTTTGGCGCTGGTCCCCAGCGAGGGGGTGTTTATGACCGAATGCGACGTGGAGCTGGAGGATACGGTGGTGGTGAGTATTGGTTAAATGCAAATTTGTGCTTTTTGATGTAGTTGAAATATCTGTCATATAATCCATTGTATATTTGTGCATATATGGCTTCATGTGCTGGTTGAAGCCCTTTAAGATTGATTTTTTTTTTTGTATAAAAGTATAGTTATGAAGTTCCTGCTTGGAGGCATGTTGTATGAGCATGGCACACCCTAGCTCAAAATTACCCAGTAGTGACAGGACTGAGGTGGAGGATACAGAAGTCAGAGATAAGGAAATGGCCCAGTTGATGCTCGTTCAAGATGAATCAAGAAGTTTGTGTAATCTGCATTTTGGCAATTATATTCTTGCCATATGTAGTCTGAATGTCAAGTTTCTGACGTCAAAATTCTTTCAACAGCATTCCAAGTATTGTAACTCAGGAGGCCTACGTTTGTCTCCCTCGGACCAGCATTCGAAAAGAATTGTCACTAAAATGGAATAAATGCGATTTTTAGTAAAACTCTTCGAGGGGTGCTGAAACCTGATCATGCTTAAGTCAGGTAGACCTAAAGTAAAATGTTGTGTCCATCTCATTTAACAGCTGCTAAAATATCTTTGGCTGTCAGTTTTTTTTTCCTGCCTCATTCAGATATTTCACAACAAAGTCTAGAGCCTTTTTTGAAAGAATAGTTCAAGTCCTTTTCAACTTGAGAATGATTTAAGCAACGGTTTTCCTTTACGCTAATAATTGGAAGAAGTAAGGATTTAAATACTTATTTCTGTGTCCACCCATGTATAACAAATGTAAAGGTTGAGGCTTTTGTGATGTGGGGGACTTGGGGTCATGGTGGAACTGTGGCATGGGCAACCTACTGACTGTAGAATTATGTAGCACAGAGGGAGGCCATTTGGCCCATTGTACCTGTGCCACTTTTGTAAGAACAGTCAATTGTACAGTTGTGCTGTACTAAAGTGTTTTCTTTTCCCAATTCCCTTTTGAACCAGCTGCTTCAGCCTCTTCTGGCCACATTACTTTTCCAAAATACATTAAGGGCAATGGAAAGACTCCCCATTTCTCCCTAAAGATATCTTAAGAATTTATTTTTGTAACTATGGATTCATCACAGTTGCCATTTAGCGATGTTTTTTAATTAAGTGATCATAGCATTCAGTTCAGTGAGCAGTGCATGAATGACTGATGTTTATGATTTTTTTGCAGGGTATGGTGGGTATGATGATTACAATGGTTATGACAACTACGGCTATGGCAACGATGACTACGATTGTCCTGGGGCAATGAGAGGCAGCAGAGGTATGCTTAACCTTTACGAGTTTTACAGAGACCGGGGAAGCTGAATTTGATTGCTGCGTTGGGTGGGGGGTGTGGCAGTAAATGGAATCAGGTTTGCTGGTGGTGCTGGCATAAAACGTAAGGCAGCTGTTTCTCCCTGGTGTTTTCCTCTCTTGGCATAGGAGCTCAGCAACTCATCCTTGGTGATTTCAATCTACATCTCAATTTATCGAGTTTGCTTTCTCAAGCTCGTTTTGCTTATCCTCTGTAAATCTTAGGTTTCATGTAATCCCATGCCCAAGCCCATATTCACTGAATCCTCTTGATTTTTTTCATCTCATGTAGGCTTGCAAGGCTCATAAGGCCGCTAATGATTTTTTTTTCTTCTCTATCACATTTTATCCTTCCCATACTTCCCTGTGTTCAGCCCTGGAACAACCTGTCCCCATTTCACCTTTGGCCCTCATTATTGATTCATGCAACCACTCCCACCTTCATCTTGTTACTGCTACTAAAAGAAAAATCTGCAGATGCAGGAAATCTGAATTAATTTGCTGGACAAACTCTGGTCTGACAGCATCTGTGGAGGGAAAGCAGTTAGCATTTTGAGTCCACTGATACTTCTGTCAAATCTGCTGAGTTTCTCCCAACTGCAATGCCT
Organism: Ginglymostoma cirratum; assembly: GCA_024137785.1. NCBI lineage: Eukaryota > Metazoa > Chordata > Chondrichthyes > Orectolobiformes > Ginglymostomatidae > Ginglymostoma > Ginglymostoma cirratum. The sequence goes on along the minus strand of JAHRHZ010000140.1, from coordinate 52,707,114 downwards.
TTTTTTTTTGTTTGTTTGAACCTATTAATTGTCTCCCTGACCGTGCTGTCAGTACTGTAGTCTCGGGATGGTGAGATTTAGCTAGTATGAGTGTTCACATCATAGAATCCCTACAGTGAGGAAACAGGCCCTTCGGGCCAACAAGTCCGCACTGACCCCCAGAGCACCCACCCAAACCCATCCCCCTATAACACACCTAATGTACAAATCCCTGAACACGACGGGCAATTTAGCATGGCCAATCCATCTAGCCTGCACGTCTTTGGACTGTGGGAGGAAACCAGAGCACCTGCAGGAAACCCACGCAGACACTGGGAGAACATGCAAACTCCACACAGACAATTGCCCGAGGATGGAATTGAACCCGGGTCCCTGGCATTGAGAGGCAGCAGTGCTGACCACTGGATGGTGCTGATATGTGGCTGTACTTCACCACATCTCTCAACTTCTACTCTGTTGCCAAATCTTCAGAATTGTCTAATGGAAATTTTGAATGGGCAGAAATTACCCTCCAATCAAATATTTGGAAAACTGAGCACAATTTTGGTCCTTTCTACTAACTCTGTCCAACTGTTGCCAGCAGACAGATGGTTTGTTTCCTTCCTTGGTGTCAGTTTTCCAATGTGCATCAAGTCTGATACTGAGACTACTCTTTGGTGTTGTGCCTTTGATTGGGCCTTTGGTTATCTGTAAGGCATTAAGATATAGGAGCAGAATGAGGTCATTCAGCCCATTGAATGCTTTGCCATTTGACCATGGCTGATGTTTCTCTTGAATTAATATCTTCTCATATGGTTCAGTGTCATACTTTGTTTTATAATGCTGCTGTGTAGGTGTTTGATTATGTTAAAAGTCAATAATTCTATGTTGTTTTGAAAGGTATGAGTAACCATGGATATGGTGGGGCTGGAGATGCCAGCTCAGGTTACATGAGTGGACATTTCGTACACATGCGGGGCCTGCCATTCCGGGCAAGGGAGGATGATGTTGCTCATGTAAGTTCTCAGTTGTAAATCACAGCTGTTTGTAAACTGCATGACTTTCCTTGTCTTTTGCGCTTACTAAAGTATCTTCTGTTACTTAAGTCAAAACCTATGGAGTAATTTTGCCATCTTGTTCATCTTGTAGTTCTTTTCTCCCCTGAATCCTCTACGTATTCACCTGGAATATGGAAGTGATGGTCGTGCTACAGGGGAGGCTGATGTTGAATTTGCAACACATGAGGATGCAGTCGCAGCCATGTCCAAGGATAAAGCTCACATGCGTACGTTTATAGCATTTAATGCGGTCATCTGCAACCAGAGAGGTTTTGGGTAGCTGAATTGTATGGAAGAAGTTTCTGGGTTTTCTCACTGTTTCTGCTGAATCTGGTTTTTGTTGCTCCAGTGGGGGATCTAGAATTAGCTTCCATTTCTTAGTCTCGGATGTAGCCAAGGGATTTGTACAATCTGGGATGCAGTAGACAAGTGTGACAGCTCCTGTACTTGATCCACATAGCTACTGATACCCCCATCTAAGAGAGAGCATTGGCTATCCAAGATACTGTAAACAAAAAATACCTGTTGAAGACTGAAGGCGTAAAGTTCTTCCATAACAATTATAACTAATGACCAGTTAGCTAGAAACTGGGGATGCTCACGGGCTGAAAGGTTGCCTGGAGTTGAGTGTTTAATCAGACTGAAGATTTTTCTTGCCTTGGGTAACAGCTACCCTAACTTGAACATCTGGAAATGAATCCAGTCCCAATTCATGAAATGCTCCGGCTCCCACAGTAAACTAATTTGAGTTCTTATCTATAGTGTAAAGAACTGCAAATGTTGAAGATCTGAAACAAAAACAAAACTTGCTGGAGAAAGTCAGCAAGTCTGGCTGCGTCTGGAGAGGAAGCAGAGTAAACGTTTCAAGTCCAGTTCTTCAGAACTGTCCTGGAGAAGGGTCACTGGACTTGAAACTATATTACATTTCTAGGAGCTATGTGTCCATTTTGGGCTATTTCAAAGCATTGTTCGGAAAAACTGCATTGTGTTGGCTCTGGAGTGGCATTTAGGCCAACTTGATACAGTTTTCTTATTTGAAAGGATTTTATAAATCAAAGAGTTTATAAGTCAGCAGCTTTGCGGTGTTAACAACGTGCAGAGTTGGATTGAACACAGTAGGCCAAGCAACATCAGAGGAGCAGGAAAGCTGGCGTTTCGGGCCTAGACCCTTTCTTCTGAAGAAGGGTCGAAGCCTGAAACGTCAGCTTTCCTGCTCCTCTGATGCTGCTTGGCCTGCTGTGTTCATCCAGCTCTACACCTTGTTATCTTAAATTCTCCACCATCTGCAGTTCCTGCTAGCTTTGTGGTGTTTTTCATTGGTATTAGGTATGTATTCAGTTTAATTTAAATGCTCAAAATTAAGGAATGGGATTTAATCTCTGGATTATTGGTCCACTGACTACACCATCATATCTTCAAAATTAACATACTAAGTCTAATGGATATATTAAATGCCTGAAAAAGTACTTGGGTAAATGCTGTGTGATTTAGGTAGGTTGTAGGATCTTTTTGTTACTTGTTGGAACCCTTGCAAAATGTGGAGGGGAACTTTCCTCATCAAGGCTTTAATTTAAGATGCTGATCATGTTTCAGAGCATCGATACATTGAGCTGTTCTTAAACTCCACTGCGGGAGGAGGATCTGGCTATGGCAGTAACTATGGAGGCCATGCAATGGGTGAGTTGAATTTCAAGCCTGCTCTGACTTTTTTTAAAAATCTCTGTATGTAAATCTAAAGGCCTCTTGTCTCCTTCAGGGAACCAGGGAGGCTATGGGAGTTCAGGCAACCATGGGATGTCTGGTTATGCTGGTTATGGTGGCCAGAGCAATATGGGCTCTTACGGTAAGGAAAGATGCAATCAATTATTTCAACTTCAGCTGTTAAGAATATAAACTAATTAACTGCCACTGGATACTCTTATGTTGCAAGCAGGGTCTTCCCAAACATCCTCCTCCTGTGACTCTGACATGTTGGTTTTGTCAACAATAGTTAGTCTCTCAGCACAGATTCAGACCCATCGACCCAACTCATCCACGCTGACCAGGTTTCCTAAGATGAACTACGCCCACATCCCCTCTGAATCATTCCTGTCCATGTACCTATCTAAATGTCTTTTAAATGTTGCAGTTGTACTCTGCTCAACAACTTCCTCTGGCACTTCATTCCATACACGCACCACTTTCTGTGGGAAAAAGTTGCCTGTCAGGTCCCTTTTAAATCTTTTCCCTTTCACTTTAAACCTATGCTGTCTAGTTTTGAACTTCTCTACCCCAGGGGTAAAGAGGGCGGTATTCACCTTATCTATGCTGCTCATGATTTTATAAGGTCAACCCTCAACTTCTTTTCCAGGCAGAGAAAGTCCCAGCCTCTCCTGAAAACTCAGACCTTCCAGTCACGATAACACCCTTGTAAATCTTCCTTGCACTCTTTTTCCAGTTTAATGACATGGTACCTATAGTGGGGCAACCAGAATTGTACACAGTACTCCAAATCTGACCTTACCAATGCCTTGTACAGCGGTAACATGACATCCCAACTCCTGTACTCAGTGCCCTGACCAGTGAAGGCAAGTCTGCCAAATGCCATCTTCATCACCATGACTACCCATTATGCAACTTTCAAGGAATTATGTAGCTGCACTTCTTGGTCTCTCTTTGATGACAGTCCCCAGGGCCCTACCATTAACTCTGCAAGTCCTGTCCTTGGTTTGTCTTACCAAAATGCAACACCTCACATTTATCTGAATTAAACTCCATCTACTATTCCTCAGAACACTGGCCCAGTTGATCAAGATGCTGCTGTACTCTTGAATTACATTATTCACTGTCCACCATACCAATAATTTTGGTGTCATCTGCAAACTTCTCATCCACATTGTTTATGTAAATGGTGAACAACAACTCTCTACTACCACCTTCTGTCTCCTTCCTTCAAGCCAATTTTGTATCCAGTTGGTTAGCTCTCCCTGGATCCCATGTCATCTTACCGTACAAACCAGTCTACTATGTGGAACTATGTTGAAGGCCTTGCTAAAGTCCATGTAGACAACATCTGCCATCTTCTGAAGACTCGTGAGATCTTGGAGCTAGCAATCATTGATGTATTTGCTGTCCATAGCACTGTTCCACAGTTCAGTGCCAATTCAGAGTATTTCCTCCATTAAAATCCCATCCAAGGAAGTCCCCAGATAAAAGAATACTGAACTGAATGACCAATCAGCACAAGGCCCTACTGAATTTGGACGCTGGGTGGGATGGGAATGGGGTAGTGAATATTTAGTCTTGGTCTCCTTTGCCTCTGCTTGTAAGCCCAAACAATTACCACTTGCTGTTTGGGGGAGCCCCTTGCTGTAAGATTGTCCATTGTGTGAATTAACAGATCAAATGCTCCTATAATTAGCAGATTAGATTGATGCTCTGCAATCCCATTGCATGGTTGTGATTGGCGAACAATCGGTAAGCATCTGGAGAAGGCTCCACAAAAATCCCCTTTGTCAGTGGTTGGGATCCCAATGCATTACAGCAAAAGATGAGGCTGGCTGACTAAGCTATTGAAGGTCACTCTTTTTACTGCCATTTGGTCAAATTTTGGAACATCTTAAGAGTAACTGGAGGTGTATCTGCAGCAATTCAAGAAAGCAATTCACCACTAGGCAACAGAAGATTTAATGTATGTGCATCTAGCCATGGATTTCTTTTTTTAGAGGCATTGATTAAAGATATTTTCTTTCACTAATATTGATTTCAATCAAAAAATATTTTGTATATTAAGTTTTCACCCCTTCAGCTGTCCCAGCTTTATATAATTTGGCAGACAATTAATAATTGCAAACAAAAGTTTGAAGGCTTTATGATTTAATTCTTCATTCTAGGTCGTCACGGTGGAAACAGCAATGGTGCTGGGGCATACTACGGCAACTCTGGAGGCATGGGAATGGGGAGTAACATGGGAGGAATGGGGAGCATGGGTGGGAGTGGAGCCTGGCGGATGTATCAGTAATTCTACAGTCCCAAAGTGACTGGCCACTTGTAGACATTTTGTTTTCATATTCTGCAGGACGTACTGTTCTGAGTCAGTAATATCCCTGCTCTGTTGCTACAATGGGATCTGTACACAATAGTTTGAGTTTGTGATAATGTTCCTTCAGATTTTGATTTCATTCTTGGCTTCAATTTCCTTTTTAGTGTAAGAAAATTCTCATAAATATTAAAGTGTAATAAAAGTTTTAAAAACATATGAAATGGTTCTGTGGTTTGCAGGTCCTGAGCCTATGATTAAGGTTTTAAAATATTAAAAATGTAATGTCACTTTGTGTATAAAACATGAGTTTGTACTGTATGAATGTCCTGGTTAAGCTGCTGTCAAATTCACCACTGATCTATTTTTAATTCCAAAAAAGCTAATGGTTGCACATGTTCCTTTTGTTTGCAGACAGATCCTGGACTATGAATATCTAGCCAGCAAGCATAAGCAAACTATGTTGTGAGCCTGACTTGTTTAAATTGGTTACTAGTATAACTTTTGGCACACCTGAATTGCTTAAAAAGTGTCCAATCGCTGAGTCGTATCTAATGTTGGACGTTGTTCTAAAATTTGCAAGTGTAGTTGAAGTGATGTGCTGTTTGATAAAATCACTGGAACACAAGGTCTCTGTATGTGGTATCACACCAGCACTGACAATCATGATACATTATCCCAACCATAGAAGAACATAATATACTGAGTTGACTGTAGCAGTCTGCTAACAGAAAGTGGAGGGCAAAAGCAAAAATATGACATCTTTATGAAACAGCTAGGTCAGCTTTAACTGAGGAGAATAGTTGCACTATGTGGATAAAGTGGAGTGGCTAGAGATGACAAAACTGAATGAGGTTGAGGATAATGGGCATATGTGGCATTGAACAGTTAGAAGGCAAGGATGTACAAAGTCAGTCAGTGAAGATAGGCAGGTTATTAGTAGACCTTCATTGCAAGAGGATCAGTGTTCAGAAGCATAGGCATTTCATCAGTTAAGCAGGGCTTTGTTGTCTACCTAAAGATATACTTGCTAACGAGGAGATAGTATAGCAATTGACTGTTAAAGGAGATGGAATGAGATAAAGGGAATCTGACTAAAATGTAGAAAATTCTTAACACGCCTGGACAGACTAGCTAGGGAAAGTTTTTCCCTGGTTTAGAACAAGCAGTTAGTCTCCGAATGCACATCAGCGACCTTGTAGACATCTCCACCATACAAAGCTCTGCAGGCCTAGTTGGTGCTCAAGAAATAGATAATTTTAAAGGTAGAGATGCAGGAGGAAAACAAATATTACAGTTGCAGGATTGGTTATGATATACTTCAAAATGAAGGGGCAGTTGGCATGGAGAACCAGACACAGGAAGGTGAGAAGTTACATGCAGTATTTATAATGACATGCTAACAGCAGGGTTTATCATGGGTTTTAATTGCAAATGAGGGGTCAGTTAAGAAGAATGCTGCATGTAGAGACTACACAGATACAATCAGCCAAATGGCCTGCTGCAACCATTCTATGATCCAGGAGACACTGATCAATTAGTTTTGAGAATTTATTATACAGGCCTGCAAAGTGAAGCAATTCCTGCTAGATTTGTAGTTGATGTGCTTTTAAAGTTGACATAGATCACACAAGTACTAAGACATCTATTTACAAGACTCTCTTTTTCTTCCCCCCCACCATTTTGTTCAATGTTACACAGTGTAGAAATCCACCAGGAAAACCCTAAAGGACATTTGAAATCTGTTCATCCTCTGCTTTCTTGGCTATTTGATAGAATCTGCAGTGTTACTGTGTTGTTATGTCACCAACCAAGGACGGTTTTTTGTCAGTGTGAACCAAGTGGATTGAGAGCCAAATATGGTCTGGATTAGAATCCATGTTCTCAGCCTCTGTTTATTCAAGTGCATCACTACTCCACTCAAACCAAGTGAATGAGTTGTAGGTAGGACGTTACCACCAGCAGGAACTCACCTTTGCTTTCAATCTGTGCTTGAAAAACTAGTATAGAGTTGTATATTTCTTTAATGACAAATTTTTGAACAGGTAGATTTTAATATAAAATCACTACTGCCACAACATTATTAAACAATCAAATGAAGTCAAGAGAAATACTATCCCATTGTGTGCTCTTCAGTGCAGTCTGAAAGGCACAAACAAATCAAACCAATACAGTTCAGCTTCTCAGGTGAACACTGAATTAATGAGTATAATTTAAATACTTCTGTTAAATGAAAATTATACATATGTAAGAGTGACTGCCTGCTTGGAATAGAGTGCAGCACTGTCCAATAATCTAGAAATTACACTGGTATAAAACTATTAGACCTAATATCAGACAAAATTAAATACAGGAATGTTGGTCATTGTGAGCCCATGTAGAACTGTTACATTAACTTGGAATAAAATGTTGTCGTTAATCTTGCCCTGATGGTCTCTAGGGATATGCAAAGAGAAATGCTGTACGGTTCCCCAGCACTTTTAAATTTGAATGAGCTCTATCTCCATTCACATGCTGACCTGCTATGGCTCATCTGGCTATATAAAAGGAACTGAAGGAAACAGATCTGACACTTGGGTTGCCATTTACTGACAGCAACATAATTGTACAAATACAGTACTTCATCCAGTACTATTTGGTATTTCACTGGACATGAAAGAGGTTCCACTAATAATGCTTGGTTGTAATTAGCAGGTCAGTCTGCCTATTTATTGTTCATTAGTTGCACAGCAATTTTGAAGGAAAGTGGCAGGCATTTGTAGAAAAAAGTGAATTTGTCCAAAGATGTTGGGTCTGGAAATTCACGTGGTGGAGGAACATCGTTGTAACAGCAGTGCATGGCAGGTGTCACACACACGCACAGGTTTTGGTGAGGAAGGTAGAGGAAGCTCATTGTCGGAGCAGGCATTGCAGAAGATTTCCCCGCAGTTTCTGCAGTGATGCTGAAGACAGGACAATGACAAATCACATCAACAGTGCTGCAGTTACATGAATATGTTTTTTTTAAAAAAAAAACAAAGCTCTCATCAGCACCATTGAAATGGTGCATTTAACATGGAAAAAACATACCAAATGGCATTTCATGCAAGAACCATCTTAGTCAAAGCAGCAAACATTTGCAGTAGCTTGGTCAGATACCAGTGGTGTACTTGAGTTTAAGGATAGGACAAGTAAAAAGGCATTGAACTCAGCAATCAGCTGTAATCATATAGAACAGTAGGGTAAGCTCAATGGGCCATTCTGGTTTCTATTTTCTGGTAATGTTATGGTCCCACGTAAGTAATAAGGAGATGGTGAGATTGAGGGAGAAAGTGTGTGTATTTAGGGCTGCTAACTATAATAAAAGCCAATGATGGTGGTGGTGGCTGGAATTGGCAAATGGTTAAAAAGGCCAGGATTTGAAGGAAGCAGAATTAGCAAAGAACTGTAGGGCTGCAGTGACAAAAGGAAATACGACCACATGCGGATGTTAAAGTGAAAATGAGAATTTTACATTTTACACAGTCGTAGGTCAGCCAGATCAAAGATGGTGGGTGAATAGGACTGGTATGAAATTAAGACCACAGAATTTGGATGAGCTGGAATTTAGAAGATAGAATTGGGAGGGCAGCATTGAAATAGTGCAAAGCTTCAACGAGGGGTGCAGCAACAGCTGACCTGGGACAGAGTTGGCAAGGTGGTGGTAGTCAGTGATTATAGCAGATACAGAAGCACAAGTTCATCTCAGCTTCAAATATGACAATATGTTGATTCAGCCTCAGGCCATTTTTAAAGAGTTGCATGGAGTCAGCTGGTGAGGAATGGAGCTTGTGGTAGGAGCTAGAGTGGCTTCAGTTTTGACAAAAATTAGTTGTAGGATATTTTCACAAATCCAATCTAATGTCAGACACTCATGGATTAGGTGCTGGGGTCTTGTGTACATGTGGAAAGGGAAGTGATTACTGATCATATCGATTTATAAAACTTTGATAAAGGTTGTTTCAGTATTTAGATGAGAACAGAAACACGATTGAAGGGATTCAAAAGCAGGTCTCAGACAAAATCAGTACAGATTTGGGAAGCAACAAGTTCCAGAACTTAAGAGGGAGATAAGTCGCAGGAGTGGAACTTCCCAAACTTTCATCTATATTCCTCAGGCAGGAAAACTGTGATAGGAGTGGAATCTGCTGTGAGCTTTCTGCTGAAACTGTCTACATTTGGAGCTGAACAAGGTACAGAAAAGCTGATTTCCAGCATTCACAGTTCTTTGTACAGAAAAGTGCCAGGTGTCCCAAGTCAGAACACAAGCCTCAGGCAGTACCAGCACAGAGAGAGTGGAACACCATTGGGAATAAATGGGACCTTGACAAACAAGTCCCTGAATATAAAATTAAACAGAAGTCTCTAATGAATAATTAATCAAGTCCTCGACATGACCCCAGTAGCTGGGAAGTGTTCTCCACAGGAAGGCAAACACCTACAGAAGTTTTAATATTCTTTATTCTCAAAGCAAGTACCTTTTCCTAATTCCGAAAACGTGTATCAAACACACCGCAGACTGGTACAGCATAAGATTATGAAGCTTTCTCTAGACTATCCACCTCAAACTCTCCAAAGATACGGACAAGGGGTTAGATACAGAGTAAAGCCGCCTCTACTCAAATTGCAAGCAAAGCTCCAACTACACTGTTCCCAAACATTCCCAGGACTGAGACAACACAAGGCTGGATGTAGAGTAAACTTCCCTCTACACTGTCCCCATCAAACACTCCCAAGACAATATGGGGTTAGCTACAGAGTTCTCTATTCTTGAAATGAAAGTAAATCTACTATTCTTAAACTAAAACTAAAATTAAAGCTCCTACTGCACTTCCCATCAAACATTCCTAGGACAGCATTGAACCAGACACAGGGCAAAGCTTGCCCCACTTTAAACTGAAAGTAAAGCTCTCTTTTAAGCCGAAAGCAAGCTCCCCCTGCATTGTCTCCAACAAAACACTCCCAGTGCAACTATAGCACGGAATCAGATAGAGTAAACATTCCGTCACACTGTCCCCTTTGAACACTCCTAAGCAGATTCAATTTGGGATAAATGCCAAATTAAGAACAGATTTCCACTGTGCATTCATTCAAAGGGATGTTTTATTCTTCAGTGCTCATTTCAAAAACAGCCTTCATCAACCTGACTGGATCTGACTGAAGTTGAACGTTCACCCTGAAGTGAGAGCAATAATCCATTTGATAAGATCAGTTACAGGACCAGGAAGCAAGCCATCCAACTTCCCAAGCCTGCAAATGAACTGGATCGTGGCTGAAGTATATCACGACTGCATCAACCCACCTTGGTTCCATAAATCTGAATACCTTTACCTAAAAAGCATCAAGTATGGTTTTGACATTTCCATTTGCTCCTGCCTCAGCACGTTTTTGGTGGTCACAAGGTAGATGAGAAGTTCTAGGTGTCTGCTGTGAGTAGAAATGATATCATCTGTGAATGACCCAGCTATCATGCGGAGGTAAAGTATAAAATGCTGCAAATATTCAGCTGGTTTGACAGGACCTGTGCAAGTACTGAGCGGGAGGGAAAGAATAAGAAATGATGTGTGATAGGATAGAAGAGATTACATTACAGAAGAGCTGGTGGTGCAGCACGGTCAAAAAGAACAGTAATACAAGTAAAGAAACAAATCACCTACAGGTGGTACAAATTACAGAATAAAGAACTGCTCTCTGAAAGCAAAATGACAAAGACAGTCCAGAAGGCTCTAAGTGGCAATCAAAAAAGTTAGCAAGTTCCTCAAGTTTTATTGCTACACTGCAGCAAACTGAGGACAGATCAGAGTGGGAGCACAGCAGAGATTAAAATGATAAGTCAGTTGAAGCCCAGATACCCAGTGAATAGGAGTACTCCACAAATCTGTTTGATCTTCCACCATGTAGACCACAGTAAGCGGTATTCAAATGACTAAGGTACACTTAATATTATTTCCTCTGAGTCTTGTATGGTAGGAAAGAGGCAAAAAATTACTTTGCACACAAATGGGAAACAGCAAGGGGGAGGGTTGAGGGTTTATGGACAGGCCAAGTGTGTCATAGAAGGAGCACTCTCTTCAGCACATTGAAAAGGAGGGGATGGAAAGATATATATGGTAGTAACATTGTGCTATAGGTGGCAAAAAAAAATGACAGGATTATCTGCTGCATTAAGGGGGCGGGAAGAGGAGGAGGAAGATGATGAGGATGAGGTGAACCCTCTTGTTCGGGGAAGGAAGATCGGAAGTGGGAAATTGAACATGCCTATTGAGGTGGAGAAGGAATTCCTCCATTCAGGCACAGAGACACCACCTTAGAAGTGTTGTAGTTGACGGTTTCCTTATCAGAAGACGTGCAATCGAGACTGTAGGAAATGAAGTCTTTACACGGTGTAAGAAATGAAGTCACGGTAACAACTGGAGTCAGTGGCAATCACCAGAAGTTGAAAAGGAGGGAGGGAAGAGTCAGAGATGGGATCATGTAAAACAGAAGGTTTCAGAACAAAATGAGATGATGAGATTTTCCAGTTCAGGGCAAGAATAGGAAACAGCATAAATACAAATCACCCAAACATTTTGTATATTTATTTTGGATTTCCACTATCCAGTATTTTGCTTTAATTTTGAAGTTAGGCCTACTGCTTCCACTGTTTTCCACCAGAGGAACTTTATCATTGTGTCATTTACCTTCCTTGTAGAGATGGAGAATTCCCTTTCACACAGTTTGCAGCTGGTAGCATCCCTGTCCTTCAGCCACACCAAACCCTGGGGATCAGAGAAACAACATACAAGTTAGTGAGACCTGAATGAAAGCAACCTGTTTCTGGTACAGGTTGTAAAGTAAATAAAGTTGCCCCGCTGACTAGTGGCTGAAGACCTTGTCCAGCGAAAAAGCAAAGCACATAAACTAAAAGGCCCTAATTTACAGATCTGTGCTTTGCTAAGCTCACTGAAAGGGGCTTACTTTCAAAGTGAGGGTTTGCATTCTGGTCACCTCCACATGTCGCTCTAACTGTTCGTTGTTCTGTGGGAATGAAGTCTTTATTCCTTTAATAAATAATAATAAAACAATAAATAGAGAAGCTGACTGGAGACTCGGGTGGAGCGTTTCTGGCAGGACATCGGAGCAGTCAGCAAGTGGAGGGCGGCAAAGCGGCAAACAAAACTTCGTGGCTCTTTGGAAGTTTGGGGTATTTAGAGGCGAGCTTCTCTAACAGAGGCTGATCCAAACTGGCAGGAAGGCAAACAAAGTCCTTCAAGTGGAGTGGTATATTAATGTGAAATATTAGAATAAAGCAATCAGAAGTAAATGGACACTTGAAAAGGGGGAGAGTGGTGACAGAAAACACACTGTGGTAAGAGGATGGTGACAGCCTTACTGGAATAGGATCATGAAATTGTTGAGGGATCCCTACAACTTATAAGCAGGCCATTCGGCCCATCAAGTCCACACCGATTCGCTCAACAGCATCCCATCCAGACCTGACCCCCTACCCTGTCCCTGTTATCTTGCATTTCCCTTGGTTAATCACCTAGCTGACACATCCCTGAACACTACGGGCAATTCAGCATGTTAATCCACCTAAGATAACAAAGTGTGGAGCTGAATCAACACAGCAGGCCAAGCAGCATCATAGGAGCAGGAAAGCTTGACGTTTTGGGCCTATCCAGCTCCACACCTTGTTATCTATGATTCTCCAGCATCTGCAGTACCTATTATCTCAATGTATACATCATACACTTAAGAAAAGCTTAGGAAGATGACCAGTCCACTGCATTTGCCATGGCAACGCATTGAACACAAGAGTTTACCTGCCTAATTGGAGGTAGGTCAGCTAATATTGAAAGATATTTTGTATTTCCATACCATGGGCCAACTAATTAGCATGCTCATTCTAGCAATTATTGCCTCATTTCAAAGTTTAGTTTCTTGTGTCCCAATCCTGATGAGTGCAAGACGAAGAGCTTTGTCTCTTAGTGCCTCTCTTTAGCAATGTTCAAATTAAATACAGATATTTTCCCTCCACCCTGCCTGCCTCTCAGATAGGCTCTCAATCTCATGCCAGAAGTGGAAACTTGAAACTAGTTCAGGTCATGTTTAAAAATATATTTTGGTGATTCAATCAGTAACAACCATGTAATACCAATCACGTAATCGGGTCACTGCACCACAAAGTTGGAGGCAGTGAAGTCCTCAGCTTTGACTCCAGAACACACAGACTATGACACCAGGTCCTGCTGATTACCACTAATCGTCACTCCCCACCCTCCTCAATTGATGAATTAGCATGGCCCCATGTTGAACATAAATGGATTAATAATGTTAGGCAAAGGTACAGAATGTACTCTGGATGGGATTCTTCATTGTTCAATTACTATGAGCGATTTGGCACCATCACAGCTGACCAAATCCTAAACAACACTGCTACAGACCCATTCTAAAGCAGTTAGTGCAGGAGAAAAAACCTGTTCGGCCTCACCAATCTACCATGATAGTATTCGCAAGAGTGACCGCTGCACAGCCTCTGTAGAGGCGAAGTTCCATCTTCACAATAAGGGCACTCCACACTCTGTGTGGGACTACTACTGTGTCATACGATATAGATTTAGAATGGATTTAGCAGCTGAAAATTAGACACCCATGAACCACTGCAGGCCATCAGCAGCAGCAGTATGCATTCTACTACAATCTATAATGTCATGGCTCAACATTTCCCCCACTCTACCATTACCACAAGCCGGGGGATGAGCCACGGTTTTACATAGAGGGCAGGAGAGGGGCAGCAATGGAAATATCTAAAGAGCACGTGGCATCCAAAAAAGTGATACAGAATGTGATAGACAGAAATATCAATCCCTCAATCACTAAATCGCATTAAGTGTTCTCAGTCCTAACATTTGGTCATGACAGTGTTGGACAATTATGGGGGTGTGGGCACCTTCATGAACATTTCCATCCTTAAACACAGCAAAGGTCAGCCAGCAGTGCCAAGTGGATGGACGTTACTCAAATTCTGGCAAGGCTTACACAACATAAACGGGCTACAAAGCGAAGTCAAACAGAATCGCAGGCAACAATACATCCTTACCCAATGAGCTCAGCGCATACAACTTTTGCTTTGAGCAAGTCAGTGAAATTGTGTCACCTGTCCGAACAGCTGTGGATGAACCTGTCCCACAGTCACCGCCACAGACACTACCTCCACCTTCTTTAGCGTGAACCCACAAAAAGACGGGCCTGGATGGAGACCCCAGCCGTACACTCAGACCCTGTGCAGGCCAGCTGGCAGGCGTATTCGCTGACACCTTAAACTTCTCTTTACTTTGAAATGAAGTCCCTGCCTGCTTCAAGACGACCACCATCACCCCAATGCAAAAGAAAGAAAAATCATGCAGCGTGCCTCAATGACTACCACCCAGTGGCTCTGACCTCCATAATTATGAGGCACTTTGGAGTTGATGTGAACTACGACTAATCCATCAGTCTACCAGACTGCCTTAATCCTTTGCAGTTCACCTACTGGCACAACAGGCCCATGGCAGATGCCGTATCCCAGGCCCTACGTTCATCCTTGGAACATCTGGACAACAAAGGATACCTATGTCAGGCTCCGATTTAATGACTACAGCCCACATTCAATACCATAATGCCAAGCAAATTCGTCTCCAAATTCTGAGACCTCGGTCTTGGCTCCCCGAACCCTGATCCCGGAAATGGATCCTCAACTTCCTGACCCATTGACCGCATCAGTAGGGATAGGTGACAACACCTTCTCCACAATAATCCTCAACATCGGTGCCCTGCAAGGTTGCAGACTCAGCCTCCTACTATACTCCTTAAACACTCATGACCGTGTGGCCAAATTCCACTCCAACTCCACTTACAAGTTTGCTGACAACACCACCATTGTAGGCTGGATCTCAATGATTATACAGAGTACAGGAAACTAACATACATAGAAACATAGAAGATAGGAGCAGGAGGCAGCCATTCGGCCCCTCAAGCCTGCTCCACCATCATGATCATGACTGATCATCCAAACTCATTAGCCTAATCCTGCTTTCTCTCCATAACCTTTGATCCCATTCGCCCCAAGTGCTATATCTAGGCACCTCTTGAATATACTCAACGTTTTGGCTTCAACTACTTCCTGTGGTAATGAATTCCACAGACTCACCACTTTTTGGGTGAAGAAATGTCTCCCTCATCTCCATCCCAACTGGTCTACCCCGAATATCCTCAGACTGTGGCCCCTGATTCTGACCACATCCACCACTGGGAACATCCTCCCTGAATTTTAAGTCTCTAGGAGATCGCCCCCTCATTCATCTGAACTCCAGCAAAAACAATTCTGATCCTGGTCAACTTCTCCTCATACGTTAGGAGACACGCTAAATGAGTATTTTTCATCAGTATTCACACATGAAAAAGACAATATCGAGGGGAATACTGAGATACAGGCTATTAGACTAAGGAGGTGGTGTTAGCAATCCTGGAAAGTCTGAGAATAGATAAGTCCCCTGGGCCTGATGGGATCTATTGTAGGATTCTCTGGGAAGCTAGGGAGGAGATTGCAGAGCCTTTGGCTTTGATCTTTATGTTGTCACTGTCTACAGGAATAGTGCCAGAAGACTGGAGGATAGCAAATGTTGTCCCCTTGTTCAAGATGGGGAGTAGAGACAACCCTGGTAATTATAGACCAGTGAGCCTTACTTCGGTGATAAAAGGTACTGCAGATGCTGGAGAATCCGAGATAACAAGCATGGGGCTGGATGAACACAGCAGGTCAAGCAGCATCATAGGAGCAGGAAAACTTGACGTTTCGGGCCTAAACCCTTCATCAGAAATGGGGGAGGGGAAGAGGGTTCTGAAATAAATAGGGAGAGAGGGGGAGGCGGATAGAGGATGGATAGAGGAGAGGATAGGTGGAGAGGAGGCAGACAAGTCGAAGATGAGAGAGTTGCAGTGGGAGAGAGATTCCCTGAGGTTTGTCCGGAGGGAGGAGGGTAACTTCTTCAGGGTAGGCATCCTTAGAAGAGGCTTCGCAGTGGGGTTAAAATTGTATCAGAGATAAAAGGTACTGCAGATGCTGGAGAATCCGAGATAACAAGCATGGGGCTGGATGAACACAGCAGGTCAAGCTTGTGGGTAAAGTGTTGGAAAGGATTATAAGAGATAGGATTTATAATCATCTAGAAAAGGAATAATTCGATGAGGGATAGTCAACAAGGTTTTGTGAAGGGTAGGTTGTGCCTCACAAACCTTATTGAGTTCTTTGAGAAGGTGACTAAACAGGTGGATGAGGGTAAAGCGGTTGATGTGGTGTATATGGATTTCAGTAAAGCGTTTGATAAGGTTCCCCACGGTAGGCTATTGCAGAAAATTCAGAGACATGGGATTGAGGGCGATTTAGCGATTTGGATCAGAAATTGGCTAGCTGGAAGACGACAGAGGGTGGTGGTTGATGGGAAATGTTCATCCTGGAGTTCAGTTACTAGTGGTGTACCGCAAGGATCTGTTTTGCGGCCACTGCTGTTTGTCATTTTTATAAATGACCTCGATGAGGGAGTAGAAGGATGGGTTAGTAAATTTGCGGATGACACTAAAGTCGGTGGAGTTGTGGATAGTGCGGAAGAACGTTGCAGGTTACAGAGGGACATAGATAAGCTGCAGAGCTGGGCTGAGAGGAGGCAAATGGAGTTTAATGCAGAAAAGTGAGGTGATTCACTTTGGAAGGAGTAACAGGAATACAGAGTACTGGGCTAATGGTAAGATTCTTGGTAGTGTGGACGAGCAGAGAGATCTCGGTGTCCACGAGCATTGATCCCTGAAAGTTGCCACCCATAGGGTTGTTAAGGCGGCGTACGGTGCGTTAGGTTTTATTGGTAGAGGGATTGAGTTTCGGAGCCATGAGGTCATGTTGCAGCTGTACAAAACTCTGATGCAGCCGTACTTGGAGTATTGCGTACAGTTCTGGTTGCCACATCGTAGGAAGGACGTGGAAGCATTGGAAAGGGTGCAGAGGAGTTTTACCAGGATGTTTCCTGGTATGGAGGGAAGGTCTTATGAGGAAAGGGAGGGACTTGAGGCTGTTTTCGTTAGAGAGAAGGTTAAGAGGTGACTTAATAGAGACATACAAGATGATCAGAGGATTGGATAGGGTGGACAGTGAGAGCCTTTTTCCTCGGATGGTGACGGCTAGCACAAGGGTACATAGCTTTAAATTGAGGGGGGTAAGATATAGGACAGATGTCAGAGGTAGATTCTTTACTCAGAGTACTAAGGGCACGGAATGCCTTGCCTGCAGCAGTTGTAGACTCGCCAACTTTAAGGGCATTTAAATGGTCGTTGGATAAACATATGGATGATAATGGAATAGTGTAGGTTAGATGGGCTTCAGATTGGTTTCACAGGTCGGCGCAACATCGAGGGCCGAAG
This sequence comes from Ginglymostoma cirratum, assembly GCA_024137785.1. Taxonomy (NCBI): domain Eukaryota; kingdom Metazoa; phylum Chordata; class Chondrichthyes; order Orectolobiformes; family Ginglymostomatidae; genus Ginglymostoma; species Ginglymostoma cirratum. The sequence goes on along the minus strand of JAHRHZ010000140.1, from coordinate 52,689,609 downwards.
GCCCTGTACTGCGCTGTAATGTTCTAGGTCAGTCCAGCCAACCCTAAAATCAGCCTGGTAAACCTTCGCTGCACTCTTGAGAGCAAGAGCATCCTTCCTCAGGAAAGGAGACCAAAATCGCACACAATATCCTAGGTGTGGCCTTGTCAAGGCCCCGTACAACTGCAACAACACATCTCTGCTATTGTACTCGAAACCTCTCGCGATGAAGGCCAACATATCATTTGCCTTCATTTCCTAATCATCATAGAATCCCTACAGTGTGGAATCAAGCCTGTCAATCCAACAAGTCCACACCAACCCACCCAAACCCATCCACCTGCCCTTACCCTGTAAGCCTGCATTTCCCTTGGCTGACACACCTAATCTACACATCCTTGAACATTATGGGCAATTTAGCATGGCCAATCCACCTAACTTGCACATCTTTGGACTGTGGGAGGAAACCAGAGAACCTGGTAGAAACCCACGCAGACATGGGGAAAATGTGCAAACTCCACACAGTCGTCCAAGGCTGGAATCAAACTTGGGTCCCTGGAGCTGAGAGGCAGCAGTGCTAACCACTGAGCCACCATTCCACCTTTCTTTACTGCCTGCTGCACTTGCATGCTTACCTTCAGCAACTGGTGCACCAAGGACACTCGGGTCCCACTTCACACTCCCCTCTTCACAATTTAAAGCCATTTGGATAGTAAGATGTCTTCTTATTTTTGCTTCCGAAGTGAATAACCTCACATTTATCCAAACTTTACTGCATCTGCCATCGATGTGCCCACGCACCCAACTTGTCCTGATCATGCTGAAGGATCTCTGCATCCTCATCACAGTTCACCCTCCCACCCAAATTGGTATCATCTGCAAACGTGGAGATGTCACATTTTGTTCCCTCATCCAAATCATTAATATATATTGTGAATAGCTGAGGTCCCAGCACCAACTCCTGTGGCACCCCACTAGTTACTGCCTGCCAATTTGAAAAGGACCCATTAATTCCTACTCTTTGTTTTCTCTCTGCCAACCGGTTTTCTATTCATCACAATACACTTTTGCCAATCCCATGCCCTTTAATCTTGCACAATAGTCTCTTATGTGGGACGTTAGCAAATGCTTTCTGAAAGTCCAAATTGACTGGGTCCACCTTATCAATTCTACTAGTTACATCTTCATAAAATTCCAAAAGATTTTTCAAGCAAAGAGACCGAGTGCTTAGTGGCATGCTGTAAAAGACAACAATCTCTCTATCAATGAAGGACCTGGTCATTGACTTCAGGAGGCAGAGTGGAGGGCACGCCCATCTGCATCAATGGTGCTGAGGTGGAGATGGTCCACCGCGTGAGGTTCCAGGGAGTGATAATCACCAATAGCGGGTCCTGGTCCACCTACACTGACAACAGTCAAGAAAGCACAAAAACACCCCTACTTCCTCAGGGAGATTAAGGAAATTCAACATACCCACAAGGATTCTTACTAATTTTTAAAGCTGCAGCACAGCATAATACGGCAACTTCTCTTCCCAAAACCACAAGAAACTACAGGGCTGAGAACACAGCCCAGTTCACCACACAATCCAGCCTTCTATTCATTGATGCCATCTATACTTACTACTGCCCCAGGAATACACAAATCAAAGACCCCTCCCACCCTGGTTACACTCTTCCACTCTTTTTAGTCAGGCGCAAGATATAAAAGTCTGAATACAAGTACGAACAGCTTCCTCTCCGCTGTTATCAGACTTTTGAACAGACCTCTCAAAAGCTAATGTCAATCTCTCTCTCCCTGCATCTTCTCTGCACTGTAATCTGTACTCTATTCTTCTACCCAATGCATTTTGTATGGTATGATCTGCCTGTACACCACTTTTCACCGTATCTTGGTACGTGACAACAATAAATCAGGTCAAACATTGAGAGATGCATGAACAAACTGGACACAGCAAGGACCCTGGGACCTGACAACATCCTAGCTGGAATGCTGGAGACTTTCTTCCCTTAAGGGCAGCAGATACCTGGGAGCACCACTGCCCTTGTTCCATTCAAAGGCACACCATCCTGACTTGGAACTGTAACGCCAATTCATCACTGTCACTGGGTTAATATTCTGGAAGTAACTCCCTAAAAGCACTGCGATTGTATCTACACCATTCAGACACTCAATTACACCTTCCCCTGAATGATTTTGGGTGGAGGCAATGAATGCTGCCTCAGCCAGTGATGCCTGCATCCTTGAATGAATATATAAGACAAAGATAATTGGGCCTTGGATACAAGATTCTCCACCAATATCCTGGAGCTTAAAAGACTGACCTCAAAAATACCTATAACCATCCCCTTTCGAACTAGATAGGACTCCAACAAGTCCAGAGTTTCCTCAGACTCTTGATTACGTTGGCTGTTACTTCATTTCTAGATTGAGCCTTTCTGACTATATTTGAACCAAGTCTGTATTGAGATCATGAGTTGTGGGATTTTGTCAAAGTTGAGCAAATGCTGCTTGACAGCATGACTAATGTCACTTTCAATCACTTTGCTGATGACTGATGGAGTAATATTCGGCTGGAACAGAAACAGAAATTGCTGGCAAAATTCAGCAGGTCCGGATGCATCTCTTGGGAGAAAGCAGTGTCAACATTTTCAGTCTAGTGACTTCATCAGAACTGATAGCAGCTAGGATAAGGTGGTATTATTTACACTTGTAGGTGGGGGGGGAAAAAAAAAAAAAAAAAATCAAGGGAAAGAGAGGTGGGAGCCAGGAGAGATTTGAAAGTGGTAGGCAAACGAGGTGGTCATTGCCATTAGGCCACATCAGAAAAGCTGAATAAGTGATAATAAGCACTGAGAATAGGAGAGAACAGGTAGGCTGTGCTGTAAATGACCCTTGTAATGTAATAAAATCCAAAAGAACTGCAGATGCTGGAAATCAGAAACAAAAACAGAAATTGCTGGAAAAGCTCAGCAGATCAGGCAGCATCTGTGGAGACAAATCAGAGTTAATGTTGTGGGTCCAGTGATCCTTCCTCAGAACACGTGATGTGATAATAGGCCTGAGAATAGGTTGGTTGTACTAAAAGCAACCCATGTCTGACAGGACTAGGTGTGGGGTGGGTAAAAAACATGCACGGACGGAATCAGGCTCTTAAGTTATTGACCACAACAAAGTTCAATCAGCGGAAAGGTTGCAGAGGCAGGCAGATCGAGAAGGACAAAGAGGGATAGCTTACAAAACAGACAATTTGCAAACTTGCAATTTTGACAAAGGGCTATTTAAGTACCACGATGGGGATTGTGAAATCTGAAACAAAGGGGCTGTTTAGCAAGTCATTTCCTGATTTCCAATTATAAATCACACGTAACTATCATTGAGAGACTCCTTACTCTTAACCTACAACTAAATCTTTCAGTTTTGGCCTAGGTATCCCTCACAAGCTTCTCTTATTCCCTTTTTGTGGCATTTGTCACTTTCTTATTATCCTTTACTGTATTTTATTTCTCTTCCAACCTGTACTGATAATGCCGTTGTACAAGCGTTTTATTTCATATAACTCACGCTCCTCATGTAATAAATTTTGTCAACAAGTATAGCTCCTGCCCTGGAAAGTATGCCAATGAATCATATTTATTAAAGACATCATCGTTCATCTACACAGTCAATTAATATAGTTTTTCCCAATCTATTACAATCTACCTTATCTTTCCAAAGTCAAACTTACTAAATTTAAACCACATTCATGGCTCATCTATCCCTTCTCTCCAACATAATATTGAATTTGAACATATTATGGTCACTTACCTAGACGTGGTCATATTTTCAAATGAATATTTCATGCACATTGCAAGTGATCTGTTTTCTTGATCCAGAAAGCTGCCCTGAATAATTTCAGAAATATGCTGCCTTTGGGGATTGTATTATTCTGTGCCCCGCTCCCCACTGTAAGGGCTAAAAAACTCCCACCATTTACAGAGATAAAAGGTACTGCAGATGCTGGAGAATCCGAGATAACAAGGTGTGGGGCTGGATGAACACAGCAGGTCAAGCAGCATCATAGGAGCAGGAAAACTTGACGTTTCGGGCCTAAACCCTTCATCAGAAATGCTGGTGTCCAATAAAGCTGAGTAGAATTGTGAATTCAGGCTGTGGATCCTACAGAGAATAAAAAACAGAAGAGGTCCTTTGCAGGTCTGGGAGAGGGAGGCTCTGAGCTGGGGGAGTCTTGATTGTAGTGCCTGGAGGTGCCTGCGCATTGCTGCAAGTGTGTGTTTCAGGAGTCGTAGGGAGAAGCGCTTCTGGAGGGTCTCAATGTTCTCCATGTAGATATTGTCACGGTTGGGGCCAAATTGGGAAGGCTTGAATGTGGACTGTAGTCCATTGGGGATGATCTGGTTCCGTAGGCATGTACTAAGAAAGGTGATGTGGCTGTGGTACCTGGTTTGCTTCAGGACGTGGTCGAGCAGTTTCAAGGCCGAAGAGGTGATGAGAGAGTTGCAGTGGGAGAGAGATTCCCTGAGGTTTGTCCGGAGGGAGGAGGGTAACTTCTTCAGGGTAGGCATCCTTAGAAGAGGCTTCGCAGTGGGGTTAAAATTGTATCAGAGATAAAAGGTACTGCAGATGCTGGAGAATCCGAGATAACAAGCATGGGGCTGGATGAACACAGCAGGTCAAGCAGCATCATAGGAGCAGGAAAACTTGACGTTTCGGGCCTAAACCCTTCATCAGAAATGGGAAAA
>JAHRHZ010000140.1:52651875-52680791 GCA_024137785.1 Ginglymostoma cirratum | reverse complement strand
ACTGAATGATATAGGGGTAATAGTGATGTTAGGCAGACATTTCACAGAGTGTGGTGTAGTGATGGTGGGTGTAGGTGTACATCAACCAAGATGGGGGGGCTCCAAATGGGATATGGAGAGGCTCTGTGTGTCCAGCATAATGGGGTGGGGGCAGAGTATTTGGTGTGCATGTGTGCTTGTATTTTCATAATGTGCTTGCAGCAGAATAACACTGCTCTAGGATTCCTATTGCCTCACAAAGCATCAGACCACAAGCACTGCCAGGGCAAGAGACACAGCAGTAACAGCACTTTAATAAAATTACCTGCAATGCCTTGTTAGCTTCTTTGATTGTCTCGATTTTGAGTTTTGACCTATAAAATTAAAGAATGTATTCTAATAGGATAAGAATTGTAAACATTCCAAAACACAAAACATCAAAATATAATTAAGTCCAAGCAGCTTCATATTGAGGGGGAACACAGACAGACAAATCTGTTAAGAGTCAGAGGGCCATACAGCATAAACCCTTTAGTGCAACCAGTCCACGCTGACCATAATCCCAAACTACACTAGTCCCATATGCCTCTAAACATTTCCTATTCGTATACTTATCTAAATGTCTTTTAAACATCATAACTGTATCCGTATCTACCACTTTCTCTGGAATTTCATTCCACACACTAACCACTGTTTTAAAAAAAAACTGTCCGTGTCATCTTTAAATTTTTCTTCTCTCACTTTAGAAATATGCTCCCTCGTCTTGAAGTTTCCCACCCCAGGGAAAAGATACCTGCCATTCACCTTATCTATACCCCTCATGATTTTATAAACCTTTATAAAAGGTCACCCCTAAACCTCCTCCAATGGAAAAAAGTCCCAGCCTATCCAGCCTCACCTTAACTCAAACCCTCCAATCCCAGCAACATCCTGGCAAACCTTTTCTGAACCTTCTCCAGCTTAATATCCTTCCTCTAACAGAGTGAGCAGAATACGACACAGTACTCCAGAAGAGGCCTCACCAACATCTTGTACAACCTTAACATAACATACTAACTCCTATGCTCAGAGGTCTGTGCAATAAATGCAAGAATGCTAAACACCTTTTTAACCACCCTATATGTGAAGCAAACTTCAAAAGAAATATGTAGTTGAACCCCTAGGTCACTGTTCTACAATACTACCTAAGGCTCTACTTTTAATTGCTCAAGTCCTGCCTTTGTTTGTTTTACCAAAATGCAGTTATCCAAATTAAACTCCATTTGCCATTCTTCAGCCCACTGATCAAGATCTCTATGTAATCTCTTCACCAATTTTGGTGTCATGCACAAACTTATTACTGTTAACAGGATTCAGGGAGAAAACTCCCGATGTTAAATTTGCTGTTGCACTCAGGATATGAATAAATTCTACAGATCGAAAACTGTAGGGAGACAGGCTTGGGGAAGGGTGGGGGGAGGAAATCAAGGAAGAGACAGACTAAGATGGGGTGGTGGGGGAAGAAGAGAGACAGATCTAGATTTGAGTAGCTGTGGGGGCAGGGGAGGGGGAGAGAAAGGGAAAATCAAGAGTATCATAGATGCAAAGCCAACATCAAAAGTAGTAGGAAACAGAACATTAGAACAGGTAGTCATTCCTTCAAGCCTGTTCCTCATTCAATTACACGATGAAGGGAACAAGAGTAACAACTTCTAGTATGAAGAATCAGATGTGGTACCTAACTCCCCTAAAACCCCACAAATGTTGGCTATAATACACCACCCCCAGACCTTCACTGTACCCTAGAGATCAGCAACAACTTGAGGGCAATGATGAGACATATGCAGACACGCCAGCTTAAATCAACATGAACAGGATGGTTTACTCGCTGAGTTTGTAGCCCAGCTCCTGCAGAGCCTGCTCTTGCTCCTCACAGATCGCCTGCAGTTGTCCATTCTCTTCTTGCAAGCGAAGGAATTCCTGTGAAATAAATGAGCTCCAATTACATCAACTGACTCTGACCTTCAGTTTATTAGTCCCTCTTCATACAGAATGGCTCCACTGCTTGCAGAGACCTGGTCACCATGGGGTCCCTCTCAGCTCCTCTGGTCAAGGAGTAGGATCCCCTTGAATATCCAATGGCACAGCTGGATCATGTGAATAGCAACCTCTACAGCCCACCAAACCCGCCCCACTACGGGCTACTCAGTGCAATACTTGGAAATGGCATTACAAATAGTAACCATCCAGATTTCAGACAGTCTAGTGTGTAATTTGTAAATTGCTTGTATCCCAATATCTGAAATGATTAACTTGGTGTTCTCTAACACACTGGACCCAAAGCAAATGAGAGACAGGAAGTCAGATATTGTGCAAATGGACTGCAAAAGACTGTGAGAGACTTGTCTAATAGTCAGAAAACAGCAAGGATGATTAGGGGTTCCTTTTCAGTTTGGCAACCAGTAACTAATGGGGTTCAATAACGGATCAGTGCTGTTTACAATATTTTTAATGACTTGGAGGCAGGAAAACAAATGTACTGTATCCAGATTTCCAGATGACATAAAAATAGATGGAAAGGCAAGTTGCAACAGGGATACAAACAGTTTACGGAGACATACTGACAGGCAAACGGAGTATAATGTCTGAAAATGTTAAGTTGTTGATTTTGGAAGGGAGAACAGAACAGCAGAGTATTACCTAAATGGAGAGAAACTGCAGAAAGCTGTAACACCAAGGGACTTGGGGGTTACTTGCGCACGAAGCACAGAATGCTAACGGCAGTTAGTGTATATTAGTAGGGAAGTATTACTGCAGGCGTACAAGGCACTGGTGAAACCACATCTGGAGTACTGAGAGCAGGTTGGTTCCTCTATTTAAGGAAAGAGATCACATCATTGGAGGCAGATCAGAGAAGGTTCACTAGGATGATCCCTGGTGTGGAGAAATTGTAATGAGCAAAGACTAAACAGGTTGAAATTCTACTCAGTGGAGGTTGAATGTAAGAGTGAGAAATGATCTCATTGAAAAACAATTCTTAAGGATCTTGACAAGATAAATGCCAAGAGGATGCTCCCCGTCAGGGAAGAGTCTAGGACCATACGGCAGAGTCTCAAAATTAAAGGGGCACCAATTTAAGACTGAGATGGGAAGGAATTTCTTCTCTCAGAGAAGAGTATGTCTTTGGGCCTTCTTGTCACAGGCAGTTATCAGAGCAGAGTCCTTGTTTAAATTTAAAGGCTAAAATACATAATTCTTTAGCAGTAGCAGAATCAAGGATAATGGGGAAAGGACAGGAAAGTGGATGTGAGAAATGTCAGATTAGCCACGACCCTACTAAATGGTAGAGCAGGCCTGAGGGGCCAAACGGCCTATTTCTGTTCCTATTTCTTATGGCCTAATAGTGAGTATGAAGGAAGACAATGAGAGTTAGCATAACAGACAGTATACAAGAGGCAAAAGGAGAATGCCAACTCAATACAGGTGAATGAAAAAAAAAAAAATCAGGGTGAGCATGAGAGATAAGACAGACAGCAAAAAGAAAATCAGACAGAACACACAATACACCGATACAGACTAACCAAACTTGGCTGTCAAACACAAGTAGAGAATTAAAATTTTACAGAGTCACTTCAACTGTCAGCATTCAAGGGTAGATAAGATTTTCACTGATCAGGCTCATCTCATTTTCTCACACTGACAGAATGTAGACGGATCCAAAGAAAATTGTCAAACTTAGCTGTCCTGAAGAGAAATGAGTGTTGCATGTGTTTCCAGTACCTTCTTCAGGGTGCTGAGCTGTAGCGTTTGTGCCCTCAGTTCAGAGATGGTTTCACTCTCCCTCTGAAGATCATTCTGCAGAGCCCGTCTCCACTCCTTCTCAATCTTCAGATCTGTTTCCAGTTGCACCCTGTTAATTCACAACCAACTCAGGCTTCAAATACAAGACACACCAAACATACCCACAGCATACAACAGAAAGCACCGAGAAGTAAGTTAGACGGCATATGAAACCAACCATTTGTCTTAATGAGAATTTTAGCTTAGATTAATACTAAAAAATGTCGATCTGGTATGCGAAAAGGTTAATTCCTAGAAATACTCCAGCAGTCTAAAATGGTGTCAGGGACAATTTATTGGAGTAGAGATAAAAGGCTTCTCAAGTGGGCACTGCAGACTTGAGTCTGCAATCTCAACAGTGACTTGAGATTCCTGTCCATTCCATCTGATCAAAAGAGAAAAGGCATGTGACAAGAACAAGTGGGTCAAACACACTGCAAAAGGGCCAGTTGTCACAATGGTCTGAAACGGTTATTGATGAGTTAACGAGCTACAAGCATGCTCTCCAGATCATAGGGGACAGGATGTCAGTTAATGAAAGTGACCCAAGGGCAGTCAACCCAAGACAGACTCTTATGGACATCCAATTAAAACACACACTCATGCACAAAGGCAACTGTCCCACTGTTCCCTGCTTTGATGGTCATTTATACTAGATTGTCACACCAGGTACTGCAACTAATCCCTGTTTGTTTTCTGTGCAGCACATTCACAATTTCCACATTGAACCAAACACGTGCACCAGCTAAAGGACTACTGTCTGCAGTCTCGCTCTTTCAGATCTGAGGCTTTGTCAACTTCTAATCAAATTAATCTCTCTAATGCATATTTTTAAAACTAGCATTAATTACACCTAAATAGATTGCGACTAGCAGAAACAGTTTAGATTAAGACCCCAGTCCTGACTCAAAGATTACAGCCAAACAGTGAAATCAGAATTTTATAATGCAAAAGGCAGCAAGATTTGGGAGCCACAATGGGCATCAGATGCTAGATAAATTGCTTATTTTGAAAATGGAGATTGACAAATTTTTTACTAGACTGACAGACATGGGGAAAACAGGCATGCTTAGTCAGTTTGAAGATCAATCGATGTTTTGATCAAGGAAACAATGCTCAAAAGGATATGTGGTTTACTTGTGTTCCAGTATTTCTTAGACTTTCAATTCCCTGCTATTTGGGGATATTCTTTGTGCCTTCTACTGTAAAAGCAGGCCAAACCTATTCGTTAAACATCTGTCATTTCCTCATACCACATTCTTCTTTCTCTTGATTTATTCTGGAAGGAATCAAATGTTTACTTTCACTATTCTTGCTTTTTACAGACTTGTAGAATTATAACATTTTTCGGGGTTTTTGCTATTTTACTTTCATATTCAAATTTTTTTTAAAAAATTATTCATTCCTTGGTTGCCCATTCCTAATTGCCCTTGAACCCATTGGCTGTCATAGCCATTTCAGAGAGTAATTAAGACTCATCCACATTTTTGAAAGTTTGGGATTACAAAAGCCAGACCAGATAAGGATGGTGAATTAGATGCATATTAGATTGGCTTTTTTTAAATTCCAGATTTTTACCGAATTCAGATTTCACCATCGGCTACAGTCGGATTCAAACCCATGTTCCCAGAACACTGCCTCTCCTCTCTATCCTTCTTTCCTCTACCCTCTAAATTTTTGGGCTGCTTCCTAAAATTCTCCTTATCTTCAGGATTATTATTTTTGACAATACTAAAGTCTCTTACTTTAAGTTTTTTTCTTAAACTCTTTCATTAACCATAGTTGATCATTTCTCCCCCATTGAATTTTTTTAATCAATAGAAGCCAAATTCCTTTACAATTAATGAAGTATTTGTTGAAAAGTTCACAATTTCCAACATACTAGCATATCTCAATTTAATTTCCAAATCTACTTTAGGAATTTGACCTCACACTAATTATTCAAGACACCAGTCCAAATTCAAAGTATCATTTGACTCTTCCAGTGTGTACGTGTAGAGGCGACAGCATGAACAAGCATGTGGTTGTCCGAAAGAGGGTAGCCAAAAGAAGGGAGCGAATAAAGGATAGCTAAAGTCCCTCAACTTCCCCCAAGTGTTGTACTTTATGTAGACACAGGACCATTTAGAATTAACATTACACCTTTTCATATCCTCAACTGTCAATATTAATAATCACTGTCCAGCAGAGGCTGCTGACAGTAACAGTTAACACGTTTATCTAAAAGATGCTCCATTTTGTTCACCAATCCCAGTTTCGGCCCAGGTGCTTACAGCTGTCGTTCCTTCTGTTCCATCTCTCTTTCCAGGTTCTCCACTTTGTCTTCCAGTTCACGTCTGAACTTGTCACTCCCCTTCTCTGCTGTATCTTGATCCTTCTCTGCTTGCTGCAATCTGGTGCAATTTAAATCAACTCTGGGTAAAACTGATGCTCACAAAGGGCAAGGGGTGGAAAATAGAGCAAAAAACAAAAAACCAAACAAACAACAGGAGACAAGCATCAGCAAATTAAGCAGTTGGGAATTGATCCCAGCTTAGCAAACTCAACCAAAATGCAGACAACAGGGTTTCTGATTTACAATTTTAATGACTCCTTAAATGAAAGAACAACCAGTGTTTTCCAACATATTGAACACAGTAATTTTACTGGTCTAACAAAGGCCAGAAAGCCAGATGATAGCACTGCAATCACAAGGAATGTGAAAATTAACCGGGAAATGACAGCATTCTGATCTCGCTTATGGCTAGCTGCGCCTTACACAATACACAGAAGAATCAAGCTCCCAATGAAGGGATTTTAATAATACAAACTTGCCTACAGCTCTAATACACATTGTCTCAGTACTGAGTTTCCTATCAACCTGCAGGTTGCAGTAATCCTGAAGCAAATCCATGTTACCCCACATCACGTCACAATCCAGCTCAAGCACTGATCCTTTCAGACTTTATTCAATCCTGATGGTCTCAGTCGTTTATTTCCCCAAATATGCTGGCTAATACTCTCCCTATTCTCAGAAAGGTGTAGGCTGGTTCACAGGCACCAGTCCCAGAGGTGCCTCACCAATTATCACCACTATAAAGGGCAGACAATCAAAGAAGCCAACCCAAAATAGGATCTGAAACAGCAATCCAGCCCAAGAAACAGCAGGACTTATGACGAGCTGGGAGATGGGGGTGGGAAAACACTAAAAAAGGTGCAAAGTAGACAATGACAGTTTAAGGAGGATGAAGAATGGAGCGGGGGTGACAGTCCTGGAGTTTTGGAAGCAAGGGTTCCCAGACAATTGCAGGAGGATGGAGCTTAAAGATCAAACTGGGGAGCAGGAGTGTTCTGCCAAGCACAGCAAAGATAACTGGGGAATGGAGTGGGAAAAGAAGACACATGGAGGAGAGAAAGAGTGAAAGCAAGAGAGAGAAGTGAAAAAGAGAGAGAGAAAAAAAACAAGTATGGAGAAAAAAAACGGTACGCATGAGAGAGAAAGACAGCAAAACGCATAGTCACACAAGTAGTACAGATCTGTGCAGATGATGTACTGGAAATATAGATCCTGAAGAAAAAAACTGCGCAGCTGAAATTATTCATTTATGGCCAATTATAAATGCTCAATATCATTTCATTAAAGGAGAAAGCTTAAAACATGAAAATGAAGCAATGAGCTTGAAAGTTGGGTGTTTTAGAGCCAGCAAAGGATGACCAGAAAGACAGAAGTAGTCTAATATAGAATGAGAATAAAGTTAAGACATTTAAAAACAGAGATTGTTAAATAGCACTGATAAATAATAAAAAAACACAAATGAACATAAGCAACTGTGGATCCCTTCTGAGACAGAAGGACTTATAATCTACAGTGAAGTCGCAAGAACATTAAAAATGGGTCTTCACGCAAAGAACATTTAGAAATTGTGGGGAAGCATGTGTTTAATGAGAACAATGAAATTGGGTATTTAAATATTGGTGAGGAAGAAATACTGCAAAGATCAATGGGTTTGAAATATGATTAATTCCCTTGGACCTCAGTCTGGACCTTTACAATCTATGTGAGATAGCTATTTGCAAAAACATTCAAGGTTCCCAGAGGTTTGAAAGGTAGCAGATGTATCAGAAAAGGAGGCAGAGAGAAAAAACAAATTCCACGTGTTCAGGGAAGTGCTGGAATTCATTGCTGTGTGGTAACAAACCATGTAGATATCATAAGTAGATAGAATTCAATGTGATTTATAGGGGTGGTATATATTGTTCAATTAGTCTATTTGCAATGTCAAAGATGTAATGAGCAGAACTGATACAAGGATGTAGTAGGATTGTATTGAATACCTTGTGAAAATCCATCACCAGGATTACTACAAGGTTCCCTGGCTTGGCAGTAATATTTTAACAGATATATCATTTGCAATAGCGTCTCCTCCTCAAACTATTAGCTCTGACATTCAAGGACTGACCCTTAGATTCCTCCTATTTCTTGTCTGCGAGTTGCCCTGGGAGACAAAGTTCAAAAGTAGTTTCCCGTATGTATGCCAACGCATATGAATCAGGAGTAGACCACTGAGGAAGAGAGTTCCTAAGACTCTCAAACCCCAAGAGAAAAAGTCTTGACAAACACCCAGCTCAACCTCATGACCATTACTTGATTCATAGAAGCCACACAGCACTGAAACAGGCCATTAGACCCAATAAGTCCGCACTGACTCACCCCCCACCCAATCCCTGTAACCCTGCATTTCCCACGGCTAATCCTACACATCCCTGGATACTACGGGCAATGTAGCATGGCCAATCCACCTAACTGGCACATCTTGCCTGTGGGAGGAAACCACAGCACCCAGCAGAAACCCACACAGGGAGAAAGTGCAAACTCCACACAGACAGTTGCCCAAGGCTGGAACTGAGCCCAGGTCTGTGGCACTGTGAGGCAGCAGTGCAAACAACTGAGACACCAGGCCGCCCCAATTCCTCCACTCTTAATTATCCAACATCTACTAATGGTAAGTAGAAATTTCCTCCAAATAAATACAAGGATGGTAAAACCATTGCCTTTAGTCCTTCTGACAAACTCCATTCAGCAGCCACTGAAACTATCCCTTGCCCTGGAAACGAAGGCTGCACCAAACTATTCACAACATTAACATCTGAGATCAACTTCTGAATGAGATGGAGTATTTCCACTGTATGTATCACCAGACTTCACCATCTCAGTTAATCCCCCATTGGAACCCTCACCCATGCTTCTGTCACCTCCACATTCCAATACACTCCCTCCCAGTAACTCACTTTCTACCTCACATAAACTTGAGATAATCTAAATCTATGCTTCCCTTACTGACACCAAATCTGTCCCCCTGGGCTCACTGGCCCAATCTAGCATTAAAAACTTCAGCCTTGTTTTCAAGTCAATCTGTAATCTCACCCCTCTCAATGTATCAGTAATCTCCCTCAGTCCACATGCCTAAACCTGTCAACATATTCTTACTCTACTCTATCCATGGCTTCAGTACCCTGGACCAAGGATTTGGAATTCCCTTCCTGCACCTTTAAAAGGTGCCTCAAAACACCACCTTGACCAAGCTCATAATCACTAGCCCACTATCTCCGTTTATGGGTCACTGTCTAATTTGCCTTTATAATGCTCCTGTGAATGGCCTTGGAGGCCTTACAAGTGGAAATTGCCATTACAGGGGATTAACAACAATAGAATCAGAAATAAATAGGTTATTTTCAAGTTGGTAGGCTGTATCTAGTGTAGAGCCTTGAGGTTTCAGCTTTGATCCTTACCAATTTATATCCTTTATTAATGACCTCTTGGTTTAAAAAAAGTAACAAGATCTGATGATTAAAAAAGAAATAGGAAAGCAAGCTGTGAGGAGGACAGACTCCACGAGATGAGAAGGGGAAGGGGACAGCTGTGAAGCCAAGTGTGATAAGGGATCACAACGGCGAGCAAGACAGCAGGGGGTCAAGAGACAGAGGGGGTGCGAGCAGAGCAAGACAGTGGTTGGGTTGGGCGGGACTGCTGAGGCTTGGAATGGAATGGGGAGAGTGGGAGCAAGGGGTGCGTGGGAAGTAAGAGTGCAAAGGGATAACAAAAAAGATAAAGGCTTTGGCATTAAAATGAGGGACTGAGGGGGCAAGAAAGAGCAGTTCTTGAAATCAATACATAAAGACAGATGAGACACAAGTTAACCCTATGTTTGGAAGAACATTCCATCCCTTTCGTAATCTGTATTCTAACATCATGTCCACTGAACACACTAAAGTTACACCTTTAATTTGGTTAGGAATTAGTTTGCAATGAAATTCTAAATATTATTCTCTCTACCAACACACTTCAGACAAGAAATTGCAACAGTTCGTGTTTGATCTAATAGATCTTTGTCACTTAAGGTCATCAATTGGAACAAATAGGAAGAAGCAAAGAGGCAGGAAATACAAATGAAGATAAAAGGGGAAAAAAAGAAAGAGACGTTAATAGCAGTGACACTTCCAAACACAGAGGCAGTAATGTTTCTCAATATAGTGGGTAATGATAGGAATAAGTGGGAGTGAAGGTCACACAACGCACGTAGATGAGGTACTGTCAGCTCTGCTCATAAACAGCAATACCCTGCTGGTTCCCAGACCAGAGAAATCTCTTCGTTGGGACCCAACCTAACAAAAAGGATGAAACTTTTCATTTTCTATTTTCTATTGTTGATACAAAGTTTTTAGGCCTCAACCTTGAGTAATCTTTGGCTGAGATTCCTTGTATCCTAATAGCTCTCCTCTGGTGCCCTGCATATGAGCCTAAATGGTGACAATCACCAGGTTATTCCCTCACCTGAGCATCTCCAAATCTGACCTGCTCACACAATTCTGGAAGGCGCAAAGAAATATTTTAAAAAGTGAATAGTTGGAATCAGATTAAAACTAGAATGCTGAGGGTGCTCAGCATTTTCACATTTCCACTCTGCTTTCATTCTGGAATCAGATGAACTACTCTTACATTCAAAATTCATGCAAAGCAGTTGCACCCTTAAACCACAATCTGCAGCAAGAGGACTTTCCATCTGTGATGGCACTATGCCAGACCAGCCAGGGAATCCCAGGCTCGATTGGAACTGCATTGATCTGGCACATCAGGTGCACAAACGACAGGTGGCTTCAATCCCTCAAGATATGCAGAAAAATAAAACAAGCAGGGAACATGCTCTTGTCAGTTTTTGACCTTTCCTAAAATGTACGTGTGCAGTGAAAGAAATTGAGCTGGCTGAGTTTGGGAAAAGGTGATGGCAGGCTCCAGTACCTGACACAGGAGATGCATGAAGAATAAGCAAAAGGGTAAAGGAGCGAGCACCTGTGGAACTGTTTTATTGCAAGGGCTGGGGAGAAAGGTCAGGAATTGACTGGGTTGTTATACCTTTGCTCCATCCGTTTCATTGCAGCTGTCACTTGGTTGGTCTTCTCCTCCAGCCGAGTCATCATCTCACTTTTCTGCTTCAAACCATCTTCAGAACCCTAGATTTCAAAGGAACACAGAGCGATATCTTAAGAATGGAGTTCAATCACCCAGAACTGAACTTGGAACCCTGTGAGTCAGCCATGAGATCAAAAATCACATGATACCAGGTTATAGTCCAACAGGTTCATTTGAAAACGCAAGTGTTTGG
Organism: Ginglymostoma cirratum; assembly: GCA_024137785.1. Classification (NCBI taxonomy): domain Eukaryota; kingdom Metazoa; phylum Chordata; class Chondrichthyes; order Orectolobiformes; family Ginglymostomatidae; genus Ginglymostoma; species Ginglymostoma cirratum. The sequence continues at coordinate 52,669,353 of JAHRHZ010000140.1, read as the reverse complement.
AGCTCAGCTCCTTCCTCGGGCATGGTGTAAGATGGTACAAGACAATTTATAAGCATCAAGGTAACAACCCTAAAACCGGCTGCCTCTTGTTGAATCTTTAATCGGCTTTAAAGGAGATGGATTCAAATGCAAAATCCAGATTCCTCCCAAGTCATTGTCCCGAGGTAATGAGAGGTTTTATCAACGTATACAAGAGGTGCATCTTGGGTCAGACAATGCATTTTAAGAGATAAGTGGAGCTGGAGGAGCACAGCAGGCCAGGAGGTGTCAGAGGAGCAGGAAAGTTGACATTTCAGGTCAGGATCCTTCATCAGAAATGCAGTGTTCCTCCAGCTCCACACTGACTATCTCGGACTCTAGAATCGGCATTCTTACTATCTCTGAATGCATTTTAAGGATGAGGTCTTGCTTAGAATCTGCCTGTGTTTTTAAACTGGGGGCCAGATTTTATTTTATAGAGCAAAACAGTGTGAGGGAGAGGAGGAGGGGCGAGGAGGGGGGAGGAGTTGGTGTCACCTGTAGTGCAGTATGATCCCAAAATCAAGATTGAGGCTGTCCTTGTGGGTATGAAACTTAACCATCAGCTTCTGCTCGTCTCACTGTCTGTCTCTTGTGCACACCCTTTCCCGCGACCCAAAAAATCTCACCCCAGTTTCAAACATGGACAGATTGGAAGCAAGACCTCACCCTTAAAATGCATTGTCTGACCCAAGATGTCACCTCTTGTATACATTGACAAAACCTTTAATTATCTCAGGACAATGGACTTGAAAGGAATCTGCATTTTGGATTTTAATCAGTGGTCTTCTCTCTAACTGATTAAAAATTCAAGAGGCAGCCAGTTTTAGGAGTGTTACCTTTCTGTTTATAACATTCTGTATCTTATACCCGCTCTCTCACACTATGCCTGAGGAAGGAGCTGAGCTTAAAAAGCTTGTGTTTTCAAATAAACCTAATACACTAAAACCTGGTATCATGTGATTTTTGACCTTGTCCACCCCAGTCCAACACTGGCATCTCCACAGCTCAGCCATGAGATATGCAGGACCAACCTGAATCCATGCAAACAACTTAGCAAGTATTAAATATTAAACTATGAGAGGAATGGCTGTCAGGTAACTGAATATACCAATTATGAGGTCCACAGGCAAATTGAGAAATGTTAGTACACAGGAGTACCCTTAATATTAAGAATGAACTTATTTCAATGACAAGAGGGGATGCAACTAGACGCAAGCAGGCAGATCTTATGGATAGAAAAGGGCTTCAGACTCTTGTGCGCATTGTGCTCTGGTAGTAACTGTGAAGTGGTGGATTAAATAAATTCATGATTAGGTTTGCATGCAGATGGCTTTAATGGCAGATTTTAACTTTCATACTGATTGAAATAAACAGACTAGCCCAGGTGAGAAAAAAAATGAATTTCTTGTGTGCCAAGATAGTTTTCAGCAACAGCATGTCCTAGAACCGACAAGAGCACAAACGGTATTTGATTTCGTAATGGTTAAGACGACAGATTTAGTCAATGGCCTAATGCTGACTGAAATTATGTTCAAATGCAACGCAGTGTTTGAAAGCAAGAAATACGAAGTAACTACAAAAGTTCAAGATTCAGGGCAAGGCTGCCTTCAATAAATGTTGCTGATGAAGGAAATGATGGATATGCTGAATAAATAATTTGCTTCCAAGATTAATGCAAGTTAACAGTGGAAAAATTAATGGCATTATTCAAATATAACTCCCCAGGTCCAGACAATTTCCATCCCAGGGTTCAGAGAAGGTGGATGAAAACATTGGAAGGTTACAGGCGAGGGAATCAAAATTCTTGGTTTGAGATTCAGTCCTTTAGATTTAGAAAGGTGACAGCCTAAACACCATGGGGAAATTATAGGAGACTGTAATTAATGAATTCTGACTGAACTTCTTGAAAATTTTGAGCTGATCAGAGGTTCAGTGTCAATTTGTAGCAAGTAAACAATACCTGACTAATCTGATTAAATACAGGCAATCTCTGGGTTGCAAATAGGTTCTGTTCAAGTCCATTCGCAAGTTAATTTGTACACAAATTACAGCACAATGCAAGACAAAGCAGCTGTTCCCAACTTTGGAAAATGTTAGAACACAGAATACCAAAACTGTGGAGTCAGGCCATTCAGCCCATCGAGTTCACACTGACCTTCCAAACAGCATCCTGTCCAGACCCAAACCCTTGCCCTATTCATGTAACCCTGCACATCCCTGAACACTATGGGTAACTGAGCATGGCCAATCCACCTAACCCACATGCCTTTGGACTGCGGGAGGAAACCAGAGCATATGGAGGAAACCCGCACAGACATGGAGAGAACATGTAAACTCCAGGCAGACAGTCACCAGAGGGTGGAATCCAACTTGGGTCCCTGGTACTGTTAGGCAGCGACATTTAAAATTACATCCCTGCATGGAATTGCAGAAGCACAAGCATTTGTAAGTCAAAACATTTGTAAATCAGGGACCTCCCATGTTCTGAGGAGGTGACTACAGCAGCAGATAGGGGAATGTCTGTAGATGTGATTTTATGATAGTCCAGAAGCCATTTAATTAGGTGACACAGTCTCTTATGAGGCACTTAAAGTTGAAACTTGTGGAACTGACCACAAGTTATTGTTCTATTGCTCTCGCGATCAATCTTCCAGAGACGGCGTGATGGGATAGTGGTAGGGACTGTAATTAAAAAGATTTGACTAATGATGCTCCTCAAAGATATCTTTGGGCCCTCAAACGGTCATTGCTATCATCAACAACTTAAACATTGTGAGAGAAAGATGTATAGCTAAGTTAACCAATGACGAAAGGATACTAGATATTGTAATAAAACAACCGCGGATGCTGGAGATCTGAAACCAAAAATAGAAATTGCTGGAGAAACTCATCAGATTTGGCATCTGTGGAAAGAAAGCAAAGTTAACATTCCAAGTCCAGAGACCCTTCTTCAGAACTTCAGATACTAGATATTGCTTTGAAAATCAGGGAAAACTCTGATGGTTGTAGTGAATGATGTTCCCTCCATCACAAGGTCAGAAGTGGAAACGTTCACTGATGACTGCAGGATGTTCAGCATCATTCGTGACTCCTCAGATACTGGAGGAGTCCATGTTTGTTAACGCAATGTTTGTTACATGCAGAACGAATGTGGTTTACAAAATGCCATGCAACAACTGCCACAAACATTACATCGGACAGACAGGAAGGAAACTAGCCATCAAAATACACGAACAGCGGCTAGCAGCAAAACAGCACAATTAACTCTCCTTAATATCTGCACATTCAGACAACAAAGGCGATCTGTTTAATTGGGACAAAAGTAACCATAGTAGTCCAAGCCAAACAGACACGCACGGGAATTCCTAGAGGCATGGTTCTCCAACCATACTTCAAACATATAGAATTGGACCTCATTTATAAACCCATACAGATCAAAACTGGAAGTGACAGTACTCACCATAACGGACCGCCAGTATAAATTCCAAGCAGAGTAGATTAACATCACTTCATCGGAAGCTCCACTGATGATGTCACCTAGCACGGTGACGAAACCTCTGAACAAAAACAAGCCAGCTCGGCCAGCAAGTCAACAACCTCATCCACAACCCGAGCTACAGATCTTTGCCAATACTTTAAACCTTCCAGGACATCATAACTCACTTGATTGGAACCACATTCACAAATCTTCACTCCCTCCACCATCAACATATCTACAAGAAGCACTGCCAAATTTCACCAAGATTCCTTAGACAATACCTTCCAAACCCACGATGAATATCATTTATAAAAAGGACAATGTGATACATGGGAACACCACTATCCACAAGTTCTCCACCAAGCCACTTAGCATTCTAACTTAGAAGTATATTGACATTCTTTCAGTGTCATGAAATCAAAATCCTGGAAATCACTCTAATGGCATTGTGGATCTACTTATAGCAAATGGACAGCAGTTCAAGGCAGCAGCTCACCACCACATTAGTGCAACCACCAGCGGTGTCCTCGTTCCATGAATGAAGAATAAAAACAGGAATGTGGTTGGGCAGAAAGCTACAGGAGACATTGATATATTAAATAAATGAGCCTGCATGAATGGATTTCAATATGGGCAAATATGAGATTATTCACTTTGGACTTAAATAGGATAGAACAGTACTTTCTAAATCATGAAAAAGTACAAAGATCATTAAAATTCCACAAACAGGTACAGAAAATATTCATATTTTCATGGAATTCAGGCCTTTGTATCTGAAGAATGGAATACATGTGGGTAGAATGTATGCTGCTGCTATACAAAACCACATTAAGACTGCACCTACAGATCCAGATTACTGCAAGCAGTTCAGAGGACTACCCTAGGATGGATTTACTGGCCTCGAAGGGAGAAACAGATTTACCAGAATGATCAAAATTACTTGATGGGTCGAGCTATGTTCTTGTGAATTTAGGAGTTCAAAAGAGGATGAAGTATCCACTTAACCTGAAGACTATATTTAGACCGGAAGACAGCTTTACTGCAATAACAACTGGTCATCTCAATGTTTACATTCAAACTGTTAAAATGATTTTAAATTCTCACAATATTGGAAATCAACAGCATATGACTCAAAGCTGCTTACCTTAAGCTTCTGAAACATCTCCACATTAATAGCTTTCACCTCCTCGAGCTGGTGCCGAAGGCTAATCAGTGCATCCTGCTTCTCATGGATATCTTTCTCCAGCAGTTTCATGGCCAGCTCCATCTCCTGCTTCACGTTTATCTGTACCAAAAGGTCACTCTCCACATCCTGCCAAGCAATAAAGGAAGCCTCAGCCACGTCACCATTCACCCAGAAGTTACAGGGAAGAAAAGCGAAGGGGAAGGGGGAAGAAAAATCATGGATGGAGAGGGGGAGTTTAGCTAGGAAAGGAGATAAGAGGAAAATGGGGGAACAGCCAGGAAAGAGAAACAGGGAGCAGTCAGGGAATGATGGGGTAACAGCGAGGGGTCAGGAAAGGGTGAAGGTAAGAATAAGATCAACAGATTTTGTAGATGCTTAAAGAATGAATAGGTTTTGGAAACAATACCCCGTTCACAAAACCATTATGACTCTGCTTGAATGTATTATCTACATCTAAACCATTTTCCCATGGTACTTTTTACTTATTGTTTTCATAATGTGACAATATTATGGTTTTGACAGGTGTGTATGTGTCTCAGTTTTTTTTGGAGGGGTTTTGAGCCATAAGTGACAATCTATCTTGTCTAAGCCAATAAAGTAAACTAAACAGCTTGAGGCCTTGGGGTGTTTTTTAAACCTACCTTGGGGTAGGTTTAGACAGCAAGGATGTTGGAGAACTGCTCAAATACCCACTGTGAAGACCTCTCTACAGCTGAGCTACGTTTTGTCGCTGTGGGGGAAGTGGAAGCTGGAGATGAAGATGTAGTCGTCCAGGATACAGCACCCAGAGAGCTTTCCACTTCTGTTTTGTCTTCTATCCGGAGGGAAATTGAGAAGCTGTTGCAGCTCTTAGAGGACAATGATTACAATGCAGAATGCAGCAGGGTAGCAGTGTGTGGAATAAGATCTTATTGGCACCCTATGAACAGCTTCTTCATGAAAGAAAAAGGGCAAAGCAGCAAGAACTAGTTGTCTTTTTTAAGCCAACCCTCAAGAAACAGTCAGAAGACAATGAACCACACCACCCAACTTCTGGATTAACTATCTTTTGCCCTAACCCCGCAACCACAACTGCACCTGAAAGTGGTGGTGATGATGATGACGACGACCCTCGGCCCCTCCATTAATAACAGAACAACCTCAAAACCTCCTCTCCATCAAATCATCTTGACATTTTTTCAAGGCATGGTGTTAAATTTACTTCTATTTAATTATTAGATATGAATTAAACATTTATTCAAATTGTGCTATCCTTTGTATTAGGCTTTTGAGTGATTTTTGAGCAATTTCGAATGACATTTTTGGTGGTCTGCCTGTAATCCTGTTTTCCTATAGGTCCTGTTATTTCTATAGTACGATTTTCTATAACCCAATTTGCACGGGAATGCAACCATCGTGTTATAGCAGAAACGAATGTATATCGGAACACTTGCTGTTTAGTTATTAAATAAAATAATTAAAAATAACTGCCTCACAGTGCCAGGGACCAGAGTTCGATTCCACCTTCGGGCGACTGTCTGTGTGGAATTTGCATATTCTCCCAGTGTTTGCTTGGGTTTCCTCTGGTGCTCCAGTTTCCTCCCACAGTCTAAAGATGTGCAGGTTAGGTGGGTTGGCCATGTCAAATTGTCCATAGTGTTCAGGGACATGTAGCACAGGTGGGATGGGTCTGGGTGGGATGCTTCCGGGTTCGGTGTGGACTTGTTGGGCCGAAAGGCCTGTTTCCACGCTGTAGGGATTCTATTCTATAATCTATTATTCCATTAAGTTTTCCAATAGAGTTAAAATTATACCAATTCTTCCTTCTTTTGTTTGTATATTAACTGTAGGATAAGAATAAAGAGTGTTTTACTTAAAGCCGAGCATTGTAACCAATTGAATTACATCTGGAACATAGCACCTCACGTTTGCCTTTAAATAAGATAAAAGTTAGGGTCTAGACCATCTCCTTTATATGTATGAAGGGGGTTTGATCTGGTCCATAACAAAATTAAATAAAGGCCATTTCAAGGCAAGACACTAGTTTCAGGGCTGCATTTCTCAATCTCAAATTGAACACAAAAATCTACCATATTTTGCTCAATTTTATTGAAATGATCTTTTATCGTTAATTATTTAATCCTACCCTATCACACATTAACAGATCCAAAACAGCTTGTTTCCTGCAAGTTCCAGACAGAACCCAAGAAACTTCATTCAGTTGTGGACACAGCATTTTGGGAAGGTTTTTTTTAAGCCTTGGAGGGGGTAAAGCACAGATACACCAGGACTTTTTAAACTGATATTTAAGGGGTTAGAAAGTTGTACAAAACTGCCTCTTATTTACTTTATTTAGAAAATTGAAGAGTAGTCTGGGCAACGTGCTCAGAATGATCCGATAGGATAATTCAGGAGAAACGTCTGGCATGGGAAGAATTGAGAGTTTAATCTATAAATTGAAAGTAGTGTATTCAGGAACGAAATTAGGAAAAACTTAAGTTTTGCTCCGACCAACACACTTCAGCTGAAAGCCCACTGTCATTGGTATTATCACTGCATGCCTGGAACCCAGAAGTGGTGTACTCATTATTGCTGCCTCTCCCTTACCCCTCTGTCCTCCCACATCTGTCATCGTGCCACTTGCTCTATGGTGGACAGCTAGTGCATTTGTTCAAAACAAGTTCATGGGATGTGGGCATTTTGTTGGCTAGGCCAACGTTCATTGACCATCCCTATTTGGCCAGGCAGCATTTAATAGTCAACTGTGCTGCTGTGGGGCTGGAATCACATGTAGGCCAGATTGAGCAAGGATGGCAAATTTCTTTCCTTAAAGGGCACTCGTGTACCAGATAGCTTTTCTCTTTATAACAATTGACTGGTTACCAGGTTTCCACTAGGTTAATTTTCAATTCTAGATTTTATTGAATTTAAATTTTACCATCTATGGTAGCATTCAAGTATAAGATCCCGGAACCTAAGTCTAGGTTTCTGGGTTACTAGGCACACTGACATTATCACTGCACAACTCGTCCTTTTAGTTGCTGATTTAATAATCTTAGATCTAAACCTGATGGATCCAATTTAAATTACATAAGAAACAGAAGTAGGTCATTCCACCCCTTGAACTTGCTCTGCTATTCAACTGGATCATGGCTGATCCAGCATTTCCTGCCTTTTCCCCAATGATCCTTGATTTTCCTAATGATCAAAATTGCAGCACAAGAAGTTCTGTGCCCACAACACTCTGTGGGAAGGAGTTCCAAAGACTCCCAACGTTCAGAAGAAATTCATCCTCACCTCAGAATCCTTTTATTCTGAGATAATGCTCTCTGGTTCCAGAGGATCGTTCCATACCAGGGATTATCCTGGTGAACTTCTTTGAATGGCTTTTAATGAAACAATATCCTTCCTTAGACAAAGGGACCAACACTGCTTACAGTATTCCAGATGTAGTCTCACCAGCACCTTGTATAGTTGTAGTAAGATTTCCCTACACTCATATTCCAACCCGCTTGAAAGAAGGGTCAACATTCCATCAGCCTTTGATTACCTGCTGCACCTGTTTGTTTCATGCACTAGTATTCCCAAGTCCCTTTAACTTGTAGCTGCCTGCAGTTTTTCTCCATTTAAACATATACTGTTCTTTTGTTCTACTTTTCAAAATAAATAATTTTGAATTTTCCCACACTATTCACCATTTGCCAACATTTTGACCACTTATCAATATTTCTCTAAATGGTTTGCATCCCTCTTGAAACCTGCCTTTCAATCTAATTTAGTGTTGTCTGCAAATCTCACTAAGGTAATTTCGCTTCTTTCCTCAAAGTCATTATAATGTCATAAAGCATATTTTTCAATTCAAAAGTATGACTTTTAATGGCAGGGGGCTTACACATGTGGTGAATGGGTGCCCTGCAGTTGTAGTGGCAGCGACAACAAACAAAGCCTTCACATAAAAAGGTTTATGAAATGCCTCAAGCTCTCTCCCCTAAACTGTGAGAATGCTGCATCTTTGTTCCACTCATAACTGTGGCCAAAGTGCATTGCTTCCTCCTTTTCACCATCAGTCATAGCCACCCTAACCCTTTCCTGATCCCATCTAGATTATGACATTCCTTCCCACATTAAATAATTTGTTAAGACCCAACCTTTGGCTAGGTCTTCATTCTCCTAATACCTGCTTAGATCAGAACAGGGGATCTGCTCAATATCTATCTTTCATTGTTCTAAAACGTCATCATTTCCTCAAGAATTCAGAGGGGCAACCTGTTAGAGGAAGTGTATAAAGATAACACAGAATGACTGTGTGAAGGAAGTTCACTTTAAGAAGACATTATGCTAGTAACACACGAGGACAGACAATGGGAGTCAGTGCCTGACCAATGATTACTACAGGAATTCTACGCAATCACCATCTGCAGGAAATCATGACATGAAAGGCAATCAGCTAAAGTTCACACACCTGACGCATACGTGACTCCTCTCTCAGCTGTCGCCGGGCCTCACTGAACATGTCGTCCAGTCCCTGCCTGGTGTCCTTGTAGGTCTCCAGCTCCGCAGACACATCCAGTTTCACCAGCTAAATAGATAATAGTTTCTGTGAGACAAAAATGCAGTAACAAGGGAGTAGCTGCAAGAATATAGATGAAAAAGGATTCACTTCTGCAGAGTTCCCCACATCCAGTAACTGCACACAAGCTAAATTTACTCCTCCTCATACCTGTGGCAATTTTCACTGCAATGCAGAGCAGAGGGAGCAGGCAAACTATGGTATTTCACTTGATAGCCAGTATTAACAGGTCATGCCAGCAATATCATAAATATACATTCTCTCGTCCTCCTTCACAAACTCGACTCCTACACTCACTGCCATTCATACATACCCTCTGTTCCTTTTCCCTACTCAAGCACACTTCATCTGTAAAAGGGTGGGAGGGAAGGTTGGTGGGGAGCAGGAAGAGAACAGAAAACAAGGTGGAGAAAGGGGTTCAGAGAAAGAGGACTCAGTTGAGGAGTGAGCATGGAACTGAATGCGGCGGGGGGGGGGTTGGAGATGGGCCAAGGAACAAATAATGGATGGAAGAATTTGACATAGGAGGGGTCTGTATTTAAATGAGTAGGAGGGGATGGTACAAGTCAAACCTTGGGGGACGTGGGACAGGATAAGGGAGAAAGGTTTCAAATGTTTTGTGGGTGGGGTGGTGAGATTGGTACAAGTATGAAGAGAGGGAGGCAAAGCAGAGACAGGTTTTGCATCTTAATTTTTTGTTTTCATGAATCTTTGAAGCAACACATAGTCTGGAGCCCACACACCTCCAGATGTTGCTGGGTTTTCATTAACATTTGGATATTTTCATTGCGAAACTGAACATTTTCTTCTTGCAATCGAATTATGCTGTTCTTAGCGATCGCCAACTACAAGGAAGAGAGCAACAGATAGTCAGAATTCAGCACAACTTTCTATTTATACTTACGTATTGAAAGTACATAGCATCTTAAATTCTTACTCAGTCATACAGCCTAGAAACAGGCCTCTCAGCCAACCACATCGATACTGAAACTCTTAACTGCACTAATCCCATTTATCTGCACTTGATCCGTTGCCAACTATGCCCTGGCATTTCAAACATGCCTCCACAACTGTCTATAGCAGCACATTCCATACTTCTGCCATCCTCAGTGAAAAAATGATTTCAGTGCTTCTCTAAGCCGCTTCCTCATCTTAAAAACGTGCACCCCCTGATCTTAGACACATCTGCCCGAGGAAAGGATTCTCATGATCTAACCTATCTTTGCCTCTCAATTTTGTACACTTCAATCAGATTTCCGACCCCATCATCCTCCTCTGCTCCAAAGGAAACAAACCCAGCCTATCCAGTGTCTCATCAAAATAGACTTTTCAACCCAAGCCACATCCTGGTAAATCTCCTCTGCACCGTCTCCAGTACAATCACGTTCTTCCACAAGTGTGGTAACCAGACATGCACACGGTATTCCAACCGTGGCCTAAGCAATGTCTTATAAAGTTGTATCAAGACTTCCGTGCTCCTATATTCTACACTCCAGCTAATGCAGTCAAGCATCCCATACGCCTTCATCACCCAGCCTTCACTTGTGCTGACACCTTCTGGGATCAATGAACTTGCACACAGAAGCTCCTTTGTTCCTCAGTATTCCCTAAGGGCCTACTATTCATTGTGTACATCCTTCCGTTATTAGATCTCCCAGAATTTCATCATAACAGTGCATTTTATCTGCTATTGTTCTGCCCAATATTAGACTGTAGCCAGAGACCACTACACTCATTCTCCTCAATGTCAATAAGCTCTTAAGTACTGTGTATAAGCAGACCCCACATTTGACCAATTCTAGCACATCATATCGGACAGAGAGATTTTCACTTCTTTTTGAAACCGAGAGCTTTGTGTATAAGTGTACAATATAACAGCATTACACCTGGATTTAAGGGGATATATTATGCCAACAGAGCACCAGCACTACTAGAGTAATCTTCAAGTAGAGTGGGTCTCCATGTGCAAGTCATCCCAGAATGTGACAGATGGGGACTGAACAACACCCAACACTTCATAAACGTCAGCACTCCAAAAGGTAATAGCAATCATCTTAAAATATTCACTATTTAAAACGTAACATCTCTGACATGACTGAAAGCATGAAATGTTTAAACATCACAGGATGTTAAAAAGCAAAACCTTAGAAGCAATACCTCTTCAATTAGTTTAGAGTTTGCCTTCTCAAGTGAGTCAACTCTGCCCTGCAGGCTACCAACTGTTGAACTGAAAAGTAGATGCAAAGAATAGTATTAATATAGTCACTGAAATAACCTGGAGGTATGCTGAATATGAAATGGAAGAGATAATTGGCCAATAATAGTTTATCATGAATTTAATCTACAAGATAACTTCAATCAGGGGACAAGGTTCTTGTCAACTTGGAGCTCATTTTTGAATTTGCGTGTACATTCTGTTAACAAAAAATGAATATTAATTCTTTTTTGCATAAACAGCAACTACCCTGGGATAAGGACACACGTAGCCAACTTATCAAATGTGCAAAGCAAAGCAATTTCACTTTTGCAGTCGGTGTCAATGGCCACTGCCAGTTTACATTCCAAACCAGAGCTATTATCACAACCTCCCCCACCCTCAGCTAACGCCCAAGAGTCGACGACATCCCCCAGCTAATGCCAGAGTGTCAAAAGATCTCTTCCCCCTCCAAGAAGCTAATGCCCAAGTGTCAAAGACGCCTTCAGCTAATGCCTGAGCAATGGTCCCAGATGTTTAACTATCAATGCACTGGAATGTGATGTCATCAAATTCACTTTCCTCTTTCGGTATTCTTAAATAACATTTCCTCCAGGTCCACTTCACAGTTACCCCAATATTGCTTCCCTTTGGCACCAGTGAGAGCACAAGAGATGCAGCATTTACTTTTACTCTGTGCCTTCTCACCATTCTAAGCCTAAAAATTTATTTTCCAAGTGATATAGCAATTTACTTCTACTTCTTTCAATTCATTTTAATTCACTCATGGGACCTGGACGTCATTTCTTGTCCCTAATTGCCCTTGAGAAAGCAGTGATGAGCTACTTTCTTGAACCGCTTCAGGTCCTGTACTGTAGTTAGAGCCACAATGCCACAAGGGAGGGAATTCCAGCATTCTGATCAAACACTGAAGTCAAGATGGTGACTGGCTTGGAAGTGACTTGCAATGGTGGTGTTCCAATGTATCTGCTGTCCTTGTCCTTCTAGGTGAGAAGAGTCAAGTGCTGTCTAATAATCTTTGGTGAAATTCTACAGTGCACCTTGTAGATTGTACACATCACTAAGCGTCAGTGGAGGAGGAGTGGATGCAGAGCCAATCATACCAACTACTTTGTCTGGGATGGTGTCAAATGTGTTGTTGGACAGGCGCTCATCCAAGCAAGTGGGGAGTATTCCAGACTCCTGGTTTGGGCCTTGTCGATGGTGGACAGGCTTTAGGAAATCAGGGGCTAAGTTACTCACTGCAGTATTCCTAGCCTGTGGCCTGCTCTTGTAACCATTGTATTCACATGGTGAATCCAGTCACGCTTCTGGTCAATAGTAACTCCAAAGGTGTGGATAGTGAGGGATTCAGCAATGGCAACTCCACTGACTGTCAAGGGGCAGTGATGAGCTTGTCACTTATTGAAGATGGTCATTGCCTGGCATGAATGATACTTGCCAATTTTCAGTCCAAGACTGGATAATATCATGTTTTGTTCTACTTGACATAAGCTGCTTCAGTATTTGAGGAGTTGCAAACAGTGAGGAAATTGTACAATCATGAGCAAACATCCCCACCTCTGACCCAAATGATCGACGGAAGGTTGTTGTTGAGGCACCTGAAGAGGATTGGACCCAAGACACCACCCTGAAGGACTCCTGCAAAGATGTCCTGGAGTGAGATGACTGACCTCCAACGTCCACAACCATCCTCCTACGTGCCAAGTATGACTCCAACCAACAGCGTTTTCTCTGATTCTAGTTTTGTTAGGGCTCCTGGACGATTAACTCAGTCAAATGTGGCCTCGATGTCGAGGGTAGTCACTCACACATCACTTCTGGAATTTAGCTCTTTTGTTTGAACCAAGGCTAGATGAGGTCAGGGGCCAAAGTGGCCCTGGCAAAACCTCAAACTGAATGTCAGTGAGCAGATGCCATTTGTTAGCAAAATTGATTACATTTTCCAACACCTTACTGGAAATCAAGAGTACACAATTGGGGAAGTAATTGGATTTATCCTGCTGTGTGTGTTCAGGACATTTGTGAGCAATTTTCCACATTGTTGCCAGAATGTTGTCAATGCCCATAGCCTTTGCCATGTCCAAAACAGTTTCTTGATATCACGGAGTAATTGTCCTTGGAGTGAATTGGCTGAAGACTGGTATGATGTGCTCTTCCATCATGGAGGATGAAGGTGTTTGTGGGGCCTCTTCCTCCAGTGTGTTGTTTAATTGTCCACCATCATTCGCAACTGAATGTGGCAGGACTGAACAGTTTAGATCTGACCCATTGGTATGGAATCGCTTAGCTCTCTCAGTTGCTGTTTATGCTGTCGAGCACACAAGTAGACCTATTTGGTGGCTTAAGCAGGTTGACAATTCTTTTAGCTATGCCTGGTGTTGCTCCTGGCATGTCTTGGGCACTCCCCATTGAACAGTATTATGTTATGCTGTATTCTCAGTTCACAATATGGCTTCCGCTACATTAGAGAGGCCACTTGCAGACTGGGAGAATGCCTTGAGTCAGTTCAGTCCCAAGTATGAACCTGAGCTCTCTGTGACCTGTCATTTTAATCCTTCACCTTGTTCCCACTCTGATGTTTCTGACCTTGACTTCTGCAATATTCTAGCAAAGCTCAATGTAAGCTTGAGCAGCACCTCACTTTTTGATTGGACATTTTAGTCTCCACTCAACCTTAGATTGATCACCTTTTGATCATAATCTCCACCTCCATTTTGTTTCATGGATCTTTGCTGACTCATTTCTTTATTTCTTCTTATGCTTTTGGCAGTTGTTATCCAGCCATTCACACTGATTGGACACACTTTATTTCTGTACCCACTGCCACAAAACTTTTTAATCATTAGATCTCTTACCTTGCACCTGAATACAGGTATTCCTTTTGTTCTTTCAACTTTCTACTTTCTTCAAAGTATTTTTTTTGAAAGGTCATCAAACCCTAAATGTAAACACTTCATCTCCCAATGCTGCCTGACCCAAGTATTTCCAGCATCTTTTGGTTTTTATTCCTTTGTCCCCTCATCCTTCAACTACAGACCAAAGTATTCTTAAATGCAGTCACGGTCTCACTTTCAATTACTAATGCAATTCAGGAAAATGCAAGGTTGAATACAAATCACAACGTGTTCCAGTAAACATGACCTTTAAAACGGCAGCCATGTCTTTGCACCTTCTCCTTGGTGTCCAGTCTGAACATGAACATGAAATTAATGTGAAACAGTGAGGGCAGAAGCAGGCATGATGGAGTTGAGTTCTGAACTAAGGGACAATTGCTTAATAATGTTTTGATTACCTGGTCAGGAGCCAGTTAGTCAAGCAGAGAACCACCTATCCTGCAAAATGAAAGCTTCAAAACAAAAAGTGTCTCACTCATGTGAACGTACAAGCAAGTTGTCTTCCACTCACCTCTTGCTACAAATCTCCTGTAGAAGGAGGAATAAAACTCCTCCAGAGACACAAAGGATGAATTCTCAACCAGTGAATGGAACAGCATATCAGTGTACAATCAATCAAAACTAAACCAAAACAAAGAAACAAACAATCTACCTTGTGGTCTACACTGGTGGCCAACCTGACCCTGGCATTCTGCTTGACTTCCAATAACAATATTGTGACCGAGTTGAGGGACAACTCATTCAACTTTATTTTATAATCCAGGATTCTGAAAAAAAAAAACTTGTCTTTTAACGGCCTTATCTGGTTATGTTCCATCTTACAGCCAATCATAATTTTCCACCACCTTAAAATCCTGATGGGACTGGACAGGCTAGATACGGGAAGAACGTCCTTGATGTTGGGCAAGTCCAGAAGTAGAGCTCACAGTCAAGTAATGGGTAAGCCATTCAAGATTGAGATGAGGAAGAACTTCACTCAGAATCTGTGGAATTCTCTAGTACAGAAAGCTGCTGGAACCAGTTTATTAGGTTTTCTCCCCCCCAAGCGGGAGTTGAACGTGGCCCTTTGCAGCTAAAGGTATCAAGCGGTATGGAGAGAAGAGGCAGTGGGATACTGAAATTGCATGATCAGCCATGATGATATTGAATGGTGATGCAGGCTGAAAAGACAATTGGCCTACTCCTGGACCTACTTTCTACGCTTCTACCGCACTCACTCAAGTCACTGCAAATGTCAATGCTATTCATTCAATTCTCATTTTTTTTTTTTACACAGTACATGGAGGGAGATTGAATCCAATACCAATCCCTGTGAAAAGCACTTTGCACATTTTACCAAACTGATATTTTAAAAATCTGACTCTTTGCATTCTTTGTTTGAACCCCTTCTCCTTCGGCATGATGGCTCAGTGGTTAGCGTTGTTGCTTCAGAGCCAGGGATTCAACTCCAGCCTCGGGTGACTGTCTGCACGGAGTTTGCACATTCTCCTGTACCTGCATGCTTCTCCACCGAGTGCTACAGTTTCCTCCCACAGAAGGTGTGGGTTAGGTGGATTGGCCATGCTAAACTGTCCATACAGTCCAGGGGTGTGTAGGCTAGGTGGATGATAAATGCAGGGTTGCGGGCGTGGGGTAGGGTGCTGGGTCTAGGAGGAATACTCTTCAGAGAATCAGTACAGAATCGATGGGCCAAAGAGTCTCTTTCCACATTACAGGGCTTCTATACTTCTACAGTTCTTCTGGCAACATTCTTGTTAATTCTACATTCCATTACTATTGGTTCATATTAAGTTGTAGTATAAAACTCATATACTGCTAAGTGATAAAAATAGTTTTCCCTTTACACTTTTATTTCTGGGGAAACATCCTAAAGGTGCAAGGCAAAACTGTTTTTAAAAACATCTATTTTGAATTATATATAGAAAACATATTATATTGTCATTTTTAACATTAAATATTTTCCTGGAAATGCTTCTACCAAAATGCCAACCAATCAGCACTCTGATCCATAAATGTTGTTTCCCCTCTGTTGTTTTTTTTTTGGTGAAGTGTCCTGATGAAAGCATAACAAAAAGCTTCAACAAAATGTCTTTTTCAGCAAACTTCATCATGACCTCAAATCAGAATATTTTTCACATTCACACCCCCACATTCACTGGTATCATTACAGTGATGTGTAGGTTAGGTGGATGAACCATGGGAAATGCAGGGTTATAAGGACAGAACGAGTCAGTGTGGGCTTGTTGGGCCGAATGGCCTGTTTCCACACTGTAGGGATTCTATTCTATTCTATTCTATTCTACACTTGATGAATAGAAAGTGACACTGATGAGACTGATTGAAGTACTTCCAATTCATTCTAATTAAGAAAGCTAAATGATAACAGTTGGGAGCACTTAACCACTATTTTGCTGCAGCAGAAATCTAACAAAGGTGACCATGGTACAATAGTAAAATAAATAAACTTCAACAGGTACACCACAGTCCAATACTAAAATAGTTAAATTTCATTAGGTATACATTTATATACACAAATACTGAACTTCTACCTTCAAACAGACAGATTGGTGCGTGTCTCTGTTGTTCCCACCACTGTTCTTGGACATGTAGTGCCTTGATTGCGGTGTGAGAATTTATAACTTCAAAATCATTTTGCATTGTTACAGCCCATTAAAATTGAAAACCTTTTGATTTACAAAACAGAGGGCTACTGCCTCCAGCACGAAGCGAAGATCAAACATTCACATAGGAACCTACCTCAGCTGTCGATTGAGTTCTTCCACATAGTTCTTCTGATCCAGAATCGCAGCGATCTGTCCATCTCTGAATAAAAGATAATTCTAAGAACGTCACAAAGGAAGAATATACGCTGATAACACAATTAGTTTCACAATGCAAGGTGGAAGAATGAACGCAAAATAAACTCCACATTCATGGGTAGAAGGTACTGCAGATGCTGGAGAATCCGAGATAACAAGCATGGGGCTGGATGAACACAGCAGGTCAAGCAGCATCATAGGAGCAGGAAAACTTGACGTTTCGGGCCTAAACCCTTCATCAGAAATGGGGGAGGGGAAGAGGGTTCTGAAATAAATAGGGAGAGAGGGGGAGGCGGATAGAGGAGAGGATAGG
>JAHRHZ010000140.1:52613098-52651475 GCA_024137785.1 Ginglymostoma cirratum | reverse complement strand
TGGGAGTCAGTGGGCTTGAAATGGACATCTGTCTCTAGGTGGTTGCCCGAGATGGAGACAGAGAGGTCCAGGAAGGAGAGAGAAGTGTTAGAGATGGTCCAGGTGAACTTCAGGTTGGGGTGGAAAGTGTTGGTGAATTGGATGAACTGTTTGAGCTCCTCGTGGGAGCACGAGGCGGCGCCGATGCAGTCATCAATGTAACGGAGGAAGAGGTGGGGTTTAGGGCCAGTGTAGGTACGGAAGAGGGATTGTTCCACATAACCTACAAAGAGGCAGGCATAGCTTGGACCCATGCGGGTACCCATGGCCACACCCTTTGTTTGTAGGAAGTGGGAGGAATTGAAAGAAGCTGTGGGAGTCAGTGGGGGACCACTCCCTCCGCGACTCCCTTGTCCGCGCCACACTCCCCTCCAGCCCCACCACACCCGGCACTTTTCCTTGTAACCGCAGGAAGTGCTACACCTGCCCCCACACCTCCTCCCTCACCCCAATCCCAGGCCCCAAGAAGACATTCCACATCAGGCAGAGGTTCACCTGCACATCTGCCAATGTGGTATACTGCATCCGCTGTACCCGTTGTGGCTTCCTCTACATCGGGGAAACCAAGCGGAGGCTTGGGGACCGCTTTGCAGAACACCTGCGCTCAGTTCGCAACAAACAACTGCACCTCCCAGTCGCGAACCATTTCAACTCCCCCTCCCATTCCTCAGATGACATGTCCATCCTTGGCCTCCTACAATGCCACAGTGATGCCACCCGAAGGCTGCAGGAACAGCAAATCATATTCAGCCTGGGAACCCTGCAGCCCAATGGCATCAATGTGGATTTCACCAGCTTCAAAATCTCCCCTCCCCCAACCGCATCCCAAAACCAGCCCAGCTCATCTCCACCTCCCTGACCGGTTTTTCCTCTCACCTCAAGCCACACCCCCATCTCCTATCTACTAACATCATCCCGCCCCCTTGACCTGTCCGTCCTCCCTGGACTGACCTATCTCCTCCCTACCCCTCTACCTACACTCACCTTTACTGGCTCCATCCCCGCCTCTTCGACTTGTCTGCCTCCTCTCCACCTATCCTCTCCTCTATCCGCCTCCCCCTCTCTCCCTATTTATTTCAGAACCCTCTTCCCCTCCCCCATTTCTGATGAAGGGTTTAGGCCCGAAACGTCAAGTTTTCCTGCTCCTATGATGCTGCTTGACCTGCTGTGTTCATCCAGCCCCATGCTTGTTATCTCCACATTCATGGGCATCGTCACTAAACCTTGATCTATGCAAATGCTTAATGATTCTAGAAGCGTTGTCAGAAGTAATGGGGGAGGGGGGGGTGGTGGAGTGCGGAGTGGGTCAGTAATATTCTTCAATATTTCACAGCCTGGAAGATCAGTGCAGCAGTGGACTGCTGTAGGTTCCTGTCTCAGATGAACAAACATTGCAACAAGGCTAAGAGACTCACTCCAGTTAGAATATATGGGAATCAGTGATCCACCCAGGTCAGTGCACTTAGAATTAGAATTCCTACAGTGTGGAAACAGGCCCTTCGGCCCAACAAGTCCACACCGAACCTCAGAGCATCCCACCCAGACACATCCCCCTAATCTACACCTCCCTGAACATTACAGGCAATTTAACATGGCCAATCAATCTAACCTGCACATCTTTGGACTGTGGGGGAAACCGGAGCACCCGGAGGAAACCCATGCAGACACGGGGAGAACGTGCAAACTCCACACAGACAGTCGCCCGAGGCTGGAATCGAACCCGGGTCTCTGGTGCTGTGAGGCAGCAGAGCTAACCACTGCGCCACCGTGACGCCCTAAAGTGCGTCCAGGTCAGTGACCTACTGGGATCAGAGTTTGTGGTTCAGTGATTTGAAACACATCTTCAATTAGGAGATTTACCTGCAAAGCTTGAGATGATTTGTAGCTTGGGTTGTGACGGCACCGGAGGTATACTGACAATGTTACCGAGCAGGGTGATGTCAGCGAGCAAGTCTACAACCTCAGATTTACCTGCAGTTACTTATAGAAGACTCTTTCTAATAAGGAGGAATCATATGCAGGTTGGTGAGAACGAGATTAGTTTTTGTTTGTGAGCATTACCTTTCAAAGCATCCGTTGCTGTCATTATCATTCTTCAGGTACATGGAGAAGTCAATAACTCCAACCTGTAGGGCAATTGAGAATGAGGTGAGACTATGCCTTTGGTTCATACCCAGGTGCAGAATTCCAGTTACTAGAATAACTGGTCTCTAGATTCAGTTGACATATCACATTCTACATGTAATGTCTCCTCCTCTGTACATACCAAGTTAATTGATCATTGACACATCCACTACCCAAATACATCCTGCAAATGAGCTGGAAGGTTTAGCACTAGCATCTTACTACACAGTCTAGGTTAGGACAACACTCGAGGCTGCCCCTATCTCATCCTCGGCCAACAATGATGTGTGTCAGGGTCAGAGTTCCTGAATTCGTGATTAGGAGAATAAAACTGATGCCTCTTCCCAATTTAGAGATATCAACTTATGCTTATAGGCAATCTAGTTCAGAGGAGTGAACAGAACACCATCCAGCATCAAAAACCCTTAGACCCTCTTAATTATGGGCTTGCCAGCCTCTTATTTTAAATGTTTAAGGGTGGGACTCCGCTTTTGCTTACTTACTTGAATACCAGTTTTATTATTGATATCTGTCGGATGTTAATTAAGAAACATGGCCTGAACCTTGCAATATATTCCCCGTAGCCTCCCATCCTTCGAGAATGGAACATCTACATGACAGTCAGCATAAGGCAGGAAGAATCTTTTTTGTTTCCACAGGAGTTTCCTAGTGACATTTGGAGATTGAAACAACTAAATTGGTGCAGTGGGAGCACAGGACATTGGGATTAATACAAAACCAGGGGAGAATACAATGCAGCGGGATCAGTACAGAACAAGAGACGGCAGCACAGCGAGATTGATACAGAACCAGGGGACATAACGATTAATACAGAACATATTTGCTTGGGACAAGATGAGCTAAAGGATGCCTCTGCACTCCAGTGCCATAATTCCACGATTAATGCCTTACCGAATAGCATTTAAGAAACTCATTGCCTTGCAGTTCCTGGATTGACTTTATCCTCAGCCCATCAAATACCAACAGATTTGAAATATCTTTCAGATGACAGTACTGATTCTTTTGGCCACTGTGTTCCTGGAGTGAACTGTTTGAATCTTTGTCTGAATTCAACATTCTAGTTTGATAATATGGAGATTGAGTTCCACATTAGCTCTGATCACCCTGTTAATCCATTGCTTTTCTCTTGATCTATATACCTACTTGATACTCTCTTTCATTAATTCTATAGCATGTTTTACTTTCATAAGACTCACTGTCTCTCTAATGTCCCATTATGTTCAGTTCTCCAAACAAATCCCTTTCTAAAAAAAAAAAATTAACATTGCTCAGTCCTATGGAGCATTTGCGGTTTCTGTTTGCAGATAACTTGCTTTTTCTTACACAGTCACCACCGAGCCTGAACTCGGTTACTGATCCTGATTACTATTCAATGACCTTTATTGCAAAGTGAAGACATCAGATTCAGTTGGAATCTCATATCTCACGTAAAGTCAATTTCCGACACTAGACTCCATGAAGATCTAGCCAGGTTAACTGGTGCCAGTAAAAGCCACCATTATCTAGCAGTGTTAAATAAATTCTCAAATAAATTAAATGTAACTAATTGGAATATTATTTCTCACAGTTAGGACCAAAGCTACCTTTAACGTAGTTTATAATCTATTGAGCACCTTCAGGAAAGGCCCCCCAGTTTGAGTCAGCACCTTCAAGAAAGAATTCAAGAAACCAATACCACTGAGCCAACAGATCTGCTGTCCTGTACCAGCCAGCAAGGTGGCAATAATGGCAATGGATTTCAGATTCAGTGTCAACCATTAATATTGACAACAGTCTTACCAGTGAATCCAGATCTTCTCCCTTGACACACAGGTTAGCATCAATGACATTGAGTCCGACAAGCAGTCCAACAATCACTGCCCCTTCCTCTTCCATCATCACCGCATGCTCCTCATAAAACTCACTGTAATCAAAGTAGCACAGAGGATCATGACTTAGTGTCTCACCTTTCAGTTTGATCCACTACATTACAGAGCAGTTGTCTGAATAAAGTTTCACTTTTACCAACTATTTCAGTTAAGACCACCTTCAGATGTTCTCTCCCTTTGTCCCAATGTAATAACTTGCTGGAGGTTGGTTACTAACAATACTTTGTATCTTGCCAGTGTGATTCTCCACTTGTATGAACAGACAATACAGCCTGCTCCACCACAGAGCTATCACCATTCGACCCTTCTTTTTCTCACCCATCATGGCGGCTTTCTCAAACTGTAGAAGATTCTGTCCTACAGTCCCATTGCTGCTTGCAACCAGGATCATTTCACTCATCTCAGTACAGGCCTTTTAGTTGAACCCTGACTCAGGGAGCACAGATCAATCGCACACCACATGCAAACCTATCAACACTGATCTGAAACAATCTCAACGACAGGGCCAGCCAGATAAGTCGCACTCAATTCGAGAAGAAACAGGTGCATGGAAGACCGTAAGACGTAGGAACAAGAACAGGGCCTGACCCTGCTCTATCATTCAACAGAATCATGACTGATCTGACATTCCTCGTGTCCCCTTTCCTGCTTTTTCCCCATAATCCTAAATTCCCCTACTGACCATGAATTTGTATCAACTCTAAATTGATAAAAGCACTCTTCCCCCACAGCTGTGTCAAAGAATTTCAAAGATTCACCACATTCAGAGATTCCTCCTTATCAGTCTTAAATTCGTGCCCCTTTATAACCAAACATCACTAGGCAGCTACAGGTGAAAAAGAGGTGTGTGTGTCACCAGTGAACCTCCCTACACAGAACGTAAAGCTCTACCACTGCATTGATAGCACAACTCACAGAAAGAGGGAACCACAACACTGAGCAGGCACAAGACAGAGCCCATCGAGTATCACTTTAACAACCTGCCCATACATGCAGAGACTCTCACAATACATAATAGACAAAGATAAAAGTAAGTACCTGAACAGATCCCGCCTGATGATCATGCATCGCAGATAATCTGCCAGCTTCTTCTGCATCATGGCAAGTCGTAACCAAGCACGAGCTCGGCCCATAGGGGTCCTGCATAAGAAAGAGGGCAAAACCATCAGCTATGTTATCACCATTTCCTTCTTCAAGAAGGGAAAAGACATGAGTGGCATAGGGAATAGGACATTCCTTTCAGTTCACCTCGGACTGTTTCATTGATTAGTGCAGATAGGGGATTTTCCTCTATTCTGCACTGTAGCCACCTGGGAGTGTTTGAATTGGTCGTTATAGAAGGAGCTTTACTCTGTATCTAACCTCAAGTTGTCTCTGTACTGGGAATGTTTGATGGGTATGGCATAGAGGAAGCTTTATTTTCAGTTAAAAAGACTAGAGGGAGGTTTACTCTGTCTCTAACTCCATGCTGTCCCTGTCCCCATCAAGCTCACCCAGAACAATGTCAAGGGAGGTTCACTTTCCATTAAAAAAGAGAGTACAGGAGCTTTACTTTCTGATTGAAAGGGCAGAGGGACATTTACTCTGTGCCTCACCCCATGCTGTCTCTGTCCTGGGTCTGTTTGATAGAGACTTTGATTGGGAGCTTTACCTTCAGTTCAAAAAAGTACATGGAGCTTTACTTTTGTATCTAACTGTGTGCTGCATCTGTCCTTGGAATTCATGACGTGAACAGTGCAAAGGGAGTTTTACTCCGTATATAACCTTGCTTGCACCCCTGGATACGACAGCGTAGACGAAGATTTACGTTTTAATTAGCTTGGGCTATGTCTGCCAAACCTCTTTGCAAGATTGAACTGAATATCAAGAATGACACTGGAGGTAATCTGAGTAACAAAAGGTACACTAATATGGACAGAGCTGGAAACCCTACTTTCTAGGTGCTTGCCTGCTGTCTCTAGTCACTGGCCACACCAGATCCAAGCAAAGTCAATAGCTGGCAGCGTATCCATCAATCTAGCTTCTGCTACAAACTCCAGCCCAAGAGGTAGAACATGCCTTTGACACACCAAAACTGGATCACATCCCTCCCAGATCAAAACTTTCTCCCTATAATACCTAACGAAGTTCATTTCTCGAGTGCTCCAAAACTCACCACCCATTCAATGGGGTGGCACTGCTGCCTCACAGCACCAAGAACCCAGGTTCAATTCTAGCCTGGGGCAACTGTTTATATGGAGTTTGCATATTCTCCCAACGTCTGCATGGGTTTCCTCCAGGTGCTCCAGTTTCCTCCCACAGTCCAAAGATGTGTAGATTAGGTGGACTATCCACGCTAAATTGCTCATAGTGTTCATGGATGCGCAGGCTAGGCGGGCTAGCCATGGTAAATGTGGAGTTACAGGGATGCTCTGAGGGTCATGTGAACACAATGGGCCAAATGGCCTGCTTCCACACTGTAGGGATTCCATGATTACCTGTCCCTCCTGCTAGTAACTCAACTGTCCCCTCAGTACAATTCTCTGGTCTGCTGTGTCAAGTCCACTATTTCCTTGCCAGGAACGTTCACCATTCTATTTTTGAAATGAGTAAACAATCCACTGGGTCCAGGATGGACAGAGAGGGGACCTACTGAAGATTCTGTATCAATGTAATAAGATTATGGAAAATGTTTCAATATTTTCCACATACTGTTGACATATCAGAATTCAAAGTTGTTAACAACTTTTAATATAACTCCATAAATCATGTCTATTAATCCATTAACCCATTAATTCGTGGTTATAATACTGACTGCAGATTTCCATGTACTAGCCAGCCCCCATTCAAACTAATTCAGGGGTTCGCTACGGCATCAGGTTACAACCACTTCAATTTGCAGTTACACCCCACTTGAAAGTGCACTCCTGCATAACGCGTATGTAAACAACCCTATTTAAACAAGACCAATATTCCAGTCAAAGGTGCAGTCAGGCTTAACAGCTAACAAAGCTGCACAGTCACTACAGGATGGAACCTTTTTTGCACCCCCACACCAAAAACAGCATTATTTGATATTATTTGAGCTTTATCCCCCCCCAGAGTGGGGGACTCAATTACTAGGGGTCACGATTTCAAGGTGAGGGGGAAATGTTTAAGGGAGATATGCGTGGAAAGTTCTTTACGTAGAGGCTGGTGGGTGTCTGGAAATAGTTGCCAGCGGAGGTGGTAGAGGTGGGCATGATAGCATCATTTAAGCTGTATCATGAATGAGCAGGGAGCAGAGGGATACAGATCCTTGGAAAATAGGTGACAGGTTTAGAGAGAGGATCTGGATCGGCGCAGGCTTGGAGGGCTGAAGAGCCTATTCCTGTGCTGTAATTTTCTTTGCTCTTTGTTCTACTACCAAGTCGTTTTTTTTCTCCCTCCAGCTAGATTAGCTCCAAGTATCAGTCAAAGGTAATAATTGGATAGCCCTCTTCCTTTTAAAGTTACTTCCCTGCAGACTTTTCCTATATATTATGTAACCAGGTACTTGTCCTAAGTTTTTATTTAACATGTATATAAAACTTTATCCCACTAATAAAACTATCAAACGCTATGCAGCGTATGTAAGCAACCTTTAACTTACTAATAAAACTAACGGCGCTACGTCCAGACCTGCGCGACTTTGAACGAATGAATGGAAACTGACAGCACTACTTCAACAGGTGTGACCACGAAACCGAATGATAGTAAATAGAACCCACAGATGGATGCAACCACAAAACTAATTAAACAAGTGATAGTAAATAAAACCACAGACAATCAACACTGTTGGGAACTCCAACTTTTATTTAAAAAAACAAGATGCCTTTTTCTAACTTTAAAATTCTAACCTTGAAACTAAGACTACCACCTTGTGAATTATGCAAGGACAAACCAGATAGACACTCTAGTCTCATTAAAATAACCATTAACACTCAACAAAAACCAGTAACATTTAGCACATGTTTTAACCATCTCCGATTGCCTGCAAAACAGTTTTTGTACAACATCTACTGCTTAACACTCAAGCGTTAGAATATTAATGTATGCTTGAATTCTGTATAAAATGGCTGCTTTTGAGCTATGATTTTGGGATTCTATTTCACGTTACATTGTGCTGCTGCAAATATGCAATAAAGAGGCTATTTTCGCCACTCACTGGTCATCTGGTTCTTTGAACGCGATCTTACACTGTCCTATATGACCTCACATGCAGAAGTGCTCCAGGTCTTGGAGCTTGAGCAGCGACTGGAGACACTCTAGCACATTTGCAAGGTTGAGAGTTCTGGATTGCAAATCTAAAGAACTGGTCACACCGCAACTCAAGGGTCTTGAAGAAAGAAGGAAATGAGTGACCACCAGATGGTCCAAAAAGAACAGGCAGGTAGCAGAGTCCCCTGGGGTCCCACTCACTAACCGGTATTCCATTTTGGAAGCTAATGAGGGTACCAGTACCTCAGAGGAATGAAGTCAAAGCTAAGCTTCTGGCACAAGTGCCTTGATTTTCCTGGGGGAGGGCGAAACAATGATAGGGGATTCTTTAGTCAGGGGAGCAGACAGGTGTTTTTGCAGCCAATTCTGAAAGTGTGACTCGAGCATGGTGCAAGGTTCATGATTTCACTGAATAGCTGCAGGGCATCCTGAAAGAATAGGATGATGAGTTAACAGTCATGGTATATGTTGGTACCAATGATATAGGCAAAGTGAGGAATGAGGTCTTGCATCAAGAATTCAGGGAGTCAGGCAGTAGATTAAACAGCAGAACCTCCAATGGTTGTAAACTCTGGATTACTCCCAGCACCATGTGCTAGCGAGTTCAGAAACAGTTTAAGACAGATGAATGCACGGTTCAAGAGTTGATGCAAGAGGGAGGGTTTCAGATTCCTGGATCACCGGGACTGTCTTTGGTGAAGACGAAAGATGTACAAACGGGGTGGTCGGCACCTGAACCACACTGGGACCAACATCTGGGGCGGCACGGTGGCTCAGTGATCAGCACTGCTGCCTCACAGCACCAGGGACCTGGATTCGATTCCAACCTCGGGTGACTGTCTGTGTGGAGTTTGCACATTCTCCCAGTGTCTGCGTGGATTTCCTCCAGGTGCTCCAGTTTCCTCCCACAGTCTAAAGATGTGCAGGCTAGGTGGATTGGCCATGCTAAATTGCCTGTAGGGTTCAGATGGGTTATAGGGGGATGGGTCCAGGGCAGAGGCGGGGGGGGCAGGGAAATGCTCTGATGGTTGGTGTGGGCTTGTTGGGCTGAAGGGCCTGTTTTCACACTGTAGGGATTCTATTCTGAATCTCTGCAGGTAGGTTTGCCAGCACGGTTGGGAGCAGTTTAAAGTGGTCTGGCAGGGGGAGGGGACACAGAATATCTGTGAAACAGAGACACACCATGCTACAAAAAGAAAAGTCACAGTGAGTTCAGCTTTGTTGAGTGTCAAAGCAAGGCTGTGGACTGTCTTTACTTTAATGTTCATACTGTAGTAGATAAGACTGATTAGTTTATGGTGTGGATTGACACTTGGAAGTATGATATTGTTGCCATCACAGAAACACGATTGAGGGAAGGGCTGGACTGACAACTTAACATTCCAGGCTACAGGACCTGTAGGCAAGGCAGAGGAGGGTGTAAAAAGGGTAGTGGTGCAGCATTATTAATTAAGGAATCAAATACTGCGATAAGGGCAGATATCTTGGAAGGATCCTCAAATGAGTCTTTGTGGGTAGAATGTAGGAACGATAAGGTGGCAGCTAATTTACTGGGAACGTATTATAGGCCTCCCAAACAGTCAGCAGGAAATAGAGGAGCAAATATGTAGACAGTTCAGGGGTGTGTAAGAGTAATAATTAGGTAGTTATTCCACAGAATTTCAACTTACCCAACATAAACTGGGACAGCATTAAGGGTTTAGAGGGGGTGGACTTCTGGAAATGTATCCAGGGGAGTTTTTTTTAATATCAATATGTAGAAGATCCAACAAGGGACAGGACAGTGCTGCATCTGGGGTAAGTGCAGGAACAGTTTAGAGATAGCGAACACAACACGGTACAGTTCAAATTTGTTCTGGACAAGGAAAATGATGGCCTGCAAAAGACAGCTTTGGAATGGGGGAAGGCAGGTTTTATTAAAAACAAGCAGGACCTAGCCACAGCAGACTGGGAATATTGCTAGTAAGTCTACAGCAGATCAATGGGGAGCATTCAAAAAGGAGCTGGGGGGAGTACAGGTCCAACACGTATCCTTTAGAGGAAAATGTAGGACCAGTAAGTTCAGAGAGCCCTGGATATCCAGGATAATTCAGGACTTGAGGAAGAGTAGGGCTTTTAGCAAGTCCAAAGGGAGTGATTCAGCTGCAGCCTGGATGAATACAAGAAGTGCAGGAGGGAGCTTAAGAAAGCAATTAAAAGAGCAAAAAGGGGAGATGAAAAAGGACTTGCAAACAAGATTAAGGAAAATCCTTAGATATTTTATAAATACATTAATTGGAAGATGTTAACCAGGGAAATAGTAGGGCCCATTAGGGATGAAGAGGCAACCTTTGTGTGGAGTCACAGGATATTGAATGGTGTTGAACACATTCTGGTCTTCACTCCAGAAAAGGAGAACATAGGTATGGAATTCAGGAGAAGGAACCGTGAGGAACTTGCACAGTATGACGTAGGAAATGGCGAGGTATTGGAGGCTCTGTCGGGCTTAAAAACAGACAAAGCCCCTAGCACAGATGAACTGCATCCCAGGCTACTGTGGGAGGCGAGGCAGGAAACTGCAGAGGCTCTAAAACAAATTTCTAATTCCTCTCTGGCCACGGCAGGGGGGAAATGCCAGAGAACTGGTGGAGGGCAAAAGTGCTTTTTAAGAAGAGAGATAGAGATGATAGACAGGAAATTACAAACTGGCAAGTCCCATGCCAGTGGTAGGAAGCTATTGGAGAAAATTCTGAAGGACCAAATTAATACCACTTGGAAAGACAGGAGTTAATTAGGGATAGTCAGCATTGCTTTGTCAGAGGGAGGTCATGCCTAACAAATATTTATTAGAATGTTTTGAAAATGTGACCAAGTGTGTGGATGAGGAAAGTTCAGTTGGTGTAGTTTGTACAAATTTTAGCAACACTTTTGACAAGGCCCCACATAGGAGACTGGTTGACCAGGTTAAAGCACGTGGAACTCCGCGAAACTCGGTGAGGTGGATCAGAAACTGTTTTAGTAATAGGACACAAAGGGTAGTGGTAGCCATTTGAGTGACTGGAGGCTGGTGTCCAGCGGTGTAACACAGGATCAGTACAGGGACCCTTGTTGTTTGTTAAATACATAAATGATACAGAAAGAAGTGTGGGGGTGAATGTTGAGCAAATTTGCAAATGACACCAATATTGGTAGAGTGGTCAGCAGCAAAGATGGCTGGAGGTTACAGGAAGATATAGATGGGTTGATCAGATGGGCAGACCAACGTCAAATGGTATTTAACCCTGATAAGTACAAGCAATGCACTCTAGAAGGAACAAGCGAGGGAGACTTCGCACTGGGGTTATAATTTACTCAGAGATAGTAAGAACTGCCAATGCTGGAGTCAGAGATAACACGGCATGGAGCTGGAGGAATGCAGCGGGCCAGCCAGCAGAGGACTAGAAAAGGAGCCTCTGAACGAGGGCCCTGACTCTAAACATCAACTTTCCTACTCCTCTGATGCTGCCTGGCCTGTTCCTCCAGCTCCACATTGCGTCATCTACAAGCTGAGGGAGCATTTAATGAATGGCAGGACACTGGGCAGTTTAGAGGAACAGCAGAATCTTCAGGTAATTATTCACAGAGTCCTGCAGTCAGCAGAGCACATGAACAGGATAGTTATGGTAGTATACAGGACACTTGCTTTCATCAGTTAGAGCAGAGTGCAAGAGCAAGGAAGTAATTTGGAGTTGTACAGAACATTGCTTGGACCACAGCTAGAGTACTGTGTGCAGTTTTGGTCACCTACTACGGGAAGGATGGGATAGCACTAGAGGAGGTTCACCAGGATGTTGCCTGGGTTGGAGAAATCGACCTACAAGGAGAGACTGGATAGGCTTGGATGGTTTTCTTTACAGGAGAGAATACTGACAGGGGACATGACTGAGGTGTACAAGATTGACAGGGGTATGGACAGGGTGAATACAGAATAACTGTTTTCCTTGGTTGAGGGGTCAATCATGTGAGGGCATCGAGTAAGAGGCAGGAGACTCAGAGGAGATTTGGGAAAAGAAACTTTTTCACTCAGCAGGTGGTGGGAATCTGGAATGCACTTCCTGAGAAGGTAGTGCAGGCCAGAAACCTTACAACCTTTAAAAATTTGACGAGCACTTGAAATATCATAACTTTAAAGGACAGGGGACAAGTGCAGGAAATTGGGATTAGCACACTTTTAGTGACAGTTTTGTCAGTGCAGACATGATAAGCTGAAAGGCCATTTTTGCACTGTATGAATCTCCAGATATATAGAGACCTATTCAGCCCATCACATTTGTGCCAAATCGAGTGGGGTGATATAATTCAGACAATACCAGGTCACTGTAAGCACTCAATTCTAAGTGGGAGAAGTTGCCACAAGTAAAATCACCAAAGGAAATGCTAATTGAGGATGATAGAAGAACATCTAAACAAAAAGCATAACAGCATGATAGGGAAACACACCTGAACTGAGTTAAGATACAGGTCAGTGTTTACTAGATGAGGTCAAACTGAAGGGAAATGAAATGAAGGGGCACTGGTCAAGACACTTTTGGAATAATCTAACAGAGATAATGAAAGAACAGGTGATTCAACAGGATTCAGGATGAGAGAGGCACAAGGACGATCTAAGCTCTCACTAAAAACAGACTTCTTGCATCTGAGGGGGGAACCTTCTGTTGCTTAGGAATCTTTGAGTTTGTGTACTGTACTGAAAAGATAAAGACCTGTAGTTATACACAACCTTTCTAGACCACCAGATGTCCCAAAGTGCCTTACTGCAAATTATATACTTTTGAAGTGTAGTCATTGTTGTAATGTAGGAAATACACAGCCAATCAGTGCACAGCAAGCTTCCACATACAGCAATGTGATAATGACCAAATAAGCTGTGATTGACAGATAAACATCCATCAAGCTACCGATCTTCTGAGAATGCCTCTTATAACATATGGCCTTGCAATGCCACTTGTTACAAGCAGTTAACCTTATCTGTGATCACTTTCTTGCACCCACCTCTCTCTGCTCCTCACAATCCTACATTGAGGGAAAAACTGTCCCAAATCCCTTAACAGCACTTTCAAACTTCTAACCGTCCAACTTTTAGATCTCCATTCCGAGAGACATTTCTACAGTTACCAAACTGTTCAATCACCACACTCTGGCTCACTCAGTCTTGGTGCTACATCCCCAACTGCCCTCTCACTATTCTAAGAGCCATTGACTTCAATGACTAATTACAAAAGAAGACATGTTCATACACTTATTGCCAGAACAGGCAGGACCACCTGTTCATCTGGAACATCCTGGCTCTAACTATCAATACAAACCATAGCTGTTAAATATCTTTCACCTGGCTTGTCCATCTCAACCTCCAAGTGCAGAAACCCTCAAGTTTCTTTTCATTTTGATGGGGATGCTGTGAACTGCTGTCTCCTCCGCTTCCTCCTCTTTCTTTGCCCATCAAGCCAATCTTCCTAACTCTGAATTCACTTTTTTTGTTTTACTGGCCTATCATCCCATGCCTTCTCCAATCACAGCTTGTCCTGGAAGGCCATCGTTTATTTAATTGAGCCTGTTCCCAAACTGCTGACCACCCAAAATCCCTACTGTCCTCATACTGTTCACAAGTTCTCTCTGGTGTTGGCCCCCCTCAATTGTGCTGTCCTTATGCTTGTTCCAAAAGAAAACCATGCCTGTGTCCTTGCAAACTACCACCCAATCTCTATTTCCTCTTTTCAGAAGTACTTGACAATGTTGTCACCTCCCAAATTTACTTCCTGGAATTCTATATTTGAATCCTTCCAATCAAGTCTCTGCCCTGCCACAGAACTGAAACAGTTCTGACGTCTGATGCAACTGTGACAATAACAAACTTTGCTGCCTCATCCTCCTTTATCTGTCGGTAGGTCTTTACACAATTGACTACATCATCCTCCTGTAATATCTCCCAGCTAGCTACAACTGTTCTCATTTGCTTTCATTGTTCCCTCTTGATAATTCACAGTTACATCATAATGTAACCATTTCAATCCCATTTTCCAGTACTTAGCTCATACTCTTGTATGCTTTGGCATCACATGCGCACATCTAAATACTCCTTAAAATATTGAGGGTTTCTGCCTTTGCCATCCTTACAGGCAGTGAGTTCCAGATTCCCACCACCCTCTAGGTGAAAAAGATTTTCCCTCACATCTGCCCTTTACTTTAAATCAATGTCCCCCAGTCACTGATCTTTCTGTTAAGGGGAAAGGCTTTTCCTGTCTTCCCTATCTATGCCCTTCATAATTTTATATATCTTGATCATGTCGCCTCTCTTCCAAGAAAAAAATCTCAGTCTGTCCAATCTCTCCATACTCTCCAGCCTAGGCAACATCCTGGTAATCCCCTCTGCATTGTCTCCAGGGCAGTCGCATCCCTCTTAGAAAATGGATTCCAGAGCTGCACACAATACTTACAATGCAAAGAGGGTAGTGTGCGAGGAATAATAAAATGGGTTAACATAATAGGTTACTGAGAGGTGAGGGGGGTGGGTAGTGAAACCAGAGTAACATAAAAGGAGGTAGTTCAAACCTAGTCAAGACATTAATATTTAATGACCTTTAGACATTGTCTTGCGATCTTAATTCTCATTTCTAACAGTCATCTGCTAGAGTGGACAGTTACATCTTACTGCCTTCACTCTAGCACTGAACTTCCTTCTTGTTCACTCTCCACTACCCCTGCTCATATTTGCTTAAACCCGGTTACATCCTTGGACCTTTTCCAAGTTCTGATAAAAGGTTATTAACATTTTCTCACTTTAGTCACTGCCTGACATTTTTTTTTTTAAGTTTACATTTTCTCTTTTTATTTCAAATTTCCAGTATCGGTAGCATCCCACTTGTGATATCAACTTTCACAAGCCCAACAAAAATAGAGATTAATCGCCCTGGTCCTCACATATCACCCCGCCCACCTCCGCATCCAGCATATCATTCTCCACCACTTGCGCCACCTACAATCCAACCCCACAACCAAATAAATACTTCCCTCCCTACCCCTATCTGCCTTTTTGTAGGGACTGCTTGGTCCGTGACTCCCTTATCCACTCCACACTCCCCAATAGCCCCATCACACCTGGCACCTTTCCCTGCAACCACAGGAAGCACTACACCTGCCTCTACACCTCCCCCCTCACCTCCATTCAAGGCCGAAAACAAACCTTTCATATCAGATTTGGGTTCACCTGTACATCCATCAACGTGGTCTACTGTATCTGCTGTTCCCGATGTGGTCTCCTTTACATCAATGAGACCAAGCGTAGACTCAGAGGCTGTTTCATACAGCATCTGCGCCCTGTACGCGACAAACGACAACACCTTCTGGTTGCCAACCACGAACTCCCTCTCCCACTCCCAGGGTGACATGTCCATCCTGGGCCTCGTCCAGTGTCACAACACCACCCACAAACTGA
Source organism: Ginglymostoma cirratum (assembly GCA_024137785.1). Lineage (NCBI taxonomy): Eukaryota > Metazoa > Chordata > Chondrichthyes > Orectolobiformes > Ginglymostomatidae > Ginglymostoma > Ginglymostoma cirratum. The sequence continues at coordinate 52,635,755 of JAHRHZ010000140.1, read as the reverse complement.
AGGCACAATAGCTCATATTACACCTCGGCAGCCCGATGGCCCAAACGTGAATTTTACCAGTTTTAAAATCTCCCCACCTCCAGCCTCGTCCCATGACCAACCATCCCTCTCATCCCCGGCTCCTTGACCTGACAACCTGTCTACCTTCTCTCCCACCTATCTGCCCCACCCATCCCGCTGACCAATCCCCACCACTCCCTACCTGCACTCACCTATCACCACCCCACCTACCTTCCCCAGCCCCACTCCTCCTATTTATTTCCCAGCTCCCTTCCCTATTTCTGAAGAAGGGTCCTGACCTGAAACATCAACTTTCCTACTCCTCTGACGCTGCCTGGCCCGCTGTGTTCCTTAAGAAAGCAGCCTCCTTTTATACAGGCTTGAGGGGCTGAAATGCCTCCACTGTTCCCATGTTTTTGCTTTTGAAGAAATACTTCAAGCTGTTTCAACATCCACTCAAGAATAATATTCTCAAGGACCTGATTGACAAACATTTGAGACAATGCCTTGTCTTCAAATCCTGATTCTGCACCTATTCCCACAGGGACAACTGCCCAGTAACCAAAATTAAGATAAGACACCGATGTCCCTGTCAGCACAGGCTGGATGGATCCCATAGAGCTTAGGGTTGCAACAGGGTCTCCCTGACTTTGTTTCAGAGATATTATGGCTTTCCCTGGAGAACGTGAAATCCAAATCCTTACTTTAATCCAGGCAGGTCCCGAACACTGGCTGCAATCTCGGTGGCCTCAGGACAAAGTTTCTCCACCAGCTCCAGGGGGCCCCACAACGACTTGTTCTGACCCAGGAATGACTTCTTCACTGAAGCAGAAGGGTAGAAAAGATCACATTACAAACAGCATTGGTACCTGGTCTCTAATAACCATAACAGGCTGACACCAGATGAGACAGCAAGAACTGTAGATGGTGAAATCAGAGACAACATTGTGTGGAAAAGGGTCCTGACGCAAAATGTCAACTTTCCTGCTCCTCTGATGCTGTCTGACCTATGTTCTTTCAGCTCCACACTGTGTTGTCTCTGACAACAGAAGAGGGCAGCTATTATTCTGAGCATTCACCTCATATGGAAAGGATGAGCTTCAGAATAAAGTCAGAATGGGGAAGCAATGGGGATGGAGCAAACACCACAGAATTTCTCTCAGTTGGAATATTAAAACAAGGAGTAGCAAGTAAAATTTTTAAATTGACAGCAACGACCACCACCACTGACATTAGAGAAAGTGAATCTAAATGATCAGGCCAGGCTAAAGGAGTGCACTGATAAACACTAACCTATTCAAAGCAATAAGGGGGAAAACAGCATTTCTATCATTTCTGGGAAAACTGAGTTGTAGGTGGTTAACTCTTACCTTTAAGTCCGTGCTTCAGGCAGTGTTCCAACACCACAAAGAATTGTTGCAACGGGGCATAGTCTGAGTCCAAGGTCCGCCCAAAGCTCAGAGCGGATTCGATTAGTCCCTTGATGCTGAGGTTTGCCATATTGAGGAGATTCGTTCTCTCAATGGCCATTGGGTCCTTTAACCCTGGGAAAGGAGAGAATAAGTGGATCAATGCTTGGGAGGGGCATGGAGTCAGGTGACAGCATAGAGGGGGTGCGTGAAGGGGGGCCGCGATGAGGAGCGACCAGCATGGTGAGGGGGACAGTGGTGAGGTGAGGTGGATAGGGTGGGGTTTGGGAAGGTTCAGGGGACACCCCGGGCCCTCGCCCTCTCTCACCCCGTGAAGCCTCCTCCACTACCGGGTCTCTTGCCGGAGCTGCGGCCGAGAAGGTTTCTGATGCTTTCCGGGCGAAAGCGAAGATGGGAGCCTGCCAGGTAGGCTCAGTACCGGCTCCAGCTCCTTGCCCGACTCTCGAGCCCGGGCTCCGTTCGTCCTGAAGCCGCAGGATCCCGAAAGGCCGCTCCCGATCTCGGCTCTCCCCATCGCCCAGGCCCGGCGGCAACTCCGACTCCATTCCGCGTCGTTAATCCCGCCCTCACCCCGGATCAATCCCGGCTCAGATCAGCTCCGCCCCCCGCAGGCCCGGCTTCGGGAAGAGCTTCGAGAAGATTCCGACCACCCGGCTCCGCCCCCAGCCCGACTAGTCACCTCCAAACCTCGGACCATTCACTCCCTATTCCTGGAAACGTTACTCTTCCATACCAGTGTGGTCATTTTGGTAATCCCGGACAAGTTATTCCCCCAACTCAATTCCCCAAAACCACAACTAGTCATTCTACAGTGCTAGACACCCACTCCCCTAATCAGACTAGTCACTGCCTATTTGTGAACTATTTACTCAAATGATCCCAATCATTCAGTCCCCTAATCCTAGACTGATCACTTCCCTAGACCTGCAGTAGTCATTTCCCAGACGCAAGTCTGATCACTCTCTCTAATCCTGGATCAGTCAATCCTACAATCCTGGTCTGTTCACTCCCCTAATCCTGGATCGATCACTCCCTTAATCGCAGACCAGGCATTCTCTTAAACTTGGTCTGTCCACTCCTCTACTCCTAATCTGGTCATTTCCCTAATTCTGGGTTAATCACTTGTCTGAACCTGGACTAGCCACTCCCCAAAACCCAGACTGGTCATTCCCCACAGCACCAGACTGGACACTGCCCTGATCCCAAACCAGCAACTCATCCTGATCCTGGACCAGTCACTCCCCTCTATTCCTGGACTGCTTACACTCCGTGTATCAGACTGGTCATACCCCTAGTTTCTGACTAGTCACTTTGCATAATCCTGGACCAGTCACTTCTTCAGATCCTGAACAAGACACTTACCTAATCCAAGATCCATCACTTCTTTAATCCTGGATTAGGCACTCCCCCAGTCCTGGACCAGTCATTCCCCACAACCTCTGAACAACCTCAAACCACTCACTTCTGTATTCCCAGTCCAGTCATTTCCCTCAAACTGAACCAGTCACTCCACTGATCCTGAATAGGTCACTCCCATAGTCCCAGTCCGCTCATCCTTCAATATCAGCCTGGTCACTCCCTTATTCCTGGACCACACAAACCTCCCAATTCCAAAGCTATCACTCCCTTAATCCCAGACCTATCACTCTCCTTAATTTCTGACAAATCACTCCCTAATTCTGAACATCCACTCCCCTAATGGCGGATGAGTTACAATTCTGGCCTAATCAATCTCTCTAATCCCAGATCAGTTGTTTCCCTAATGCTGAACTGGTCACTTCCGTTACTGCCGGACCACTCACTCCCCAAACCTGAATCGGTCATTCCTCCCTATCCCAGACTGGTCATTTCACTCAACCATGAAGGGTCACTACAGTCCCAATCCAAGATGGCACAGTCAGTTTCTTGTTATCTGCTGACCTGCTACCCATGGATCTGCATTATTTCATAGAATCATAGAATCACTACAGTGTGGAAACAGGCCCTTTGGTCCAACAAGTCCACACCAATTCTCAGAGCATCCCACCTAGACCCATCCCCCTAATCTACATATCCCTGAACACTATGGGCAATTTTAGCATGGCCAGTTCACCTAGTGTGCATATCTTGGGACTGTGGGAGGAAACCGGAGCACCTGTAGGAAACGCACGCAGACATGGGGAGAACGTGCAAACTCCACACAGACAGTCGCCTGAGGGTGGAATCGAATGCGAGTTCCTGGTGGAACTGAGTTCCTCAGTGCTAACTACTGAGCCACCGTGCTGCCCTCAAATTATTTATGAGGTTGGCCCAAGGCTGCTTTTTCTTCCCATTGTCTCCTTTGTTCGGCCGTGGTAAACTGATCATGGCCATTCATTGTATGCAGAAGAGGTGTGTAAGAATGGCATCACATTTTACGTTATGTGCAGGAAGTTTGCATATCTTTCGTTGATAACTCGTGTAACTACTGCATCCAATACATGGCTGGTCACATCCTAATCCCCAAGTCTGTACTCTCCTTCCCAATCCCAGACCAGTAATTGAAAAGAGAAAAGGGAGCATTTTGTCTGAATGGTGAGAGGTTGCAGAGCTCTGAGATGCAGAGGGATCTGGATGTCATACAGCAGGCATCACACAACGTTCGTATGTAGGTACAGCAAGTAATCAGGAAAGCTAATGGAATGTTATCATTTATCACAAGGGCAATTAAATACAAAATTAGGGAGGCTATGCTTCAGTTATACAGCTGTGACGGCATCTGGAGCACTGTGTACAGTACTGATCGCCTTATTTAAGGAAAGATGTAAATGCATTGGAAGCAGTTCAGAGAAGATTTACTACACTAATACCAGGAATGGCTGGGTTATTTTATGAGGAAAGGTTTGACTGACTAAGCTTGTAGCCACTGAAGTTTAGAAGGGTAAAAAGTGACTTGATGGGAACATAGATGATCCTGGGCGGCCTTGAAAGAGTAGGTATGGGGAGCATGTTTCTTCTTATGGGGTAATCTAGGGCTAGGGATCACTGTTTAAAAATCAGGGCTGCCCATTCAAAATAGAGATGATGCAATTTTTTTTTTCTCCCCAGACCAGTCACTCCACCCTAATCCCAGACTGTCCTGAACTCCAGACCAGGCACTCCCTCATTCCCTTCTAATCCCACACTAGTTATTCCCCCCATGCAATGCTAGTCATTGACCCCCAATCCTGATCACTCCTCCCAATTTCAGACCTGTCACTCTCCCAATCCAACACCAGTCATTCACCCAATTCCACAACATTCACCCTCCCCACCAATCATGGATAGTCACACTCCAAATGTTGAACCAACCACCGGCCCCTAAATCCCAGACTCATTATCTGCTCCCTTTCAATCCTGGAGCATCTACCCCAATACCAGACCAGTCACTCCCCCACCCAAAGCCCACACCAACAGAGTCAACATTAAAACTATGTGATTAAGACCTATCAAAAATCCGATTGTCCAAGATTGACAAACTTAATCTGTATTGAGTAAATACCTAGATTCGGAAGGGAGGGGGCTTCCTCCTTAATGCACTGTTCTGAAATACAACAATAATTAATGAGGAAACCAAAGGTCATAGAACATAGAACATTACAGCGCAGTACAGGCCCTTCGGCCCTCGATGTTGCGCCGACCTGTGAAACCAATCTGAAACCCATCTAACCTACATTATTCCATTATCATCCATATGTTTATCCAACGACCATTTAAATGCCTTTAAAGTTGGCGAGTCTACAACTGCTGCAGGCAAGGCATTCCATGCCCTTACTACTCTTTGAGTAAAGAATCTCCCTCTGACATCTGTCCTATATCTATCACCCCTCAACTTAAAGCTATGTCCCCTCGTGCTAACCGTCACCATCCAAGGAAAAAGGCTCTCACTGTCCACCCTATCCAATCCTCTGATCATCTTGTATGTCTCTATTAAGTCACCTCTTAACCTTCTTCTCTCTAACAAAAACAGCCTCAAGTCCCTCAGCCTTTCCTCATAAGACCTTCCCTCCATACCAGGCAACATCCTGGTAAAACTCCTCTGCACCCTTTCCAATGCTTCCACATCCTTCCTATAATGCGGTGACCAGAACTGTACGCAATACTCCAAGTGTTTTGTACAGAGTTTTGTACAGCTGCAACATGACCTCACGGCTCCGAAACTCAATCCCTTTACCAATAACACCTAACACACCGTACGCCTTCCTAACAACCCTATCAACCTGGGTGGCAACTTTCAAGGATCTATGCACATGGACACCGAGATCTCTCTGCTCGTCCACACTACCAAGAATCTTACCATTAGCCCAGTACTCTGTATTCCTGTTACTCCTTCCAAAGTGAATCACCTCACAATTTTCCGCATTAAACTCCATTTGCCACCTCTCAGCCCAGCTCTGCAGCTTATCTATGTCCCTCTGTAACCTGCAACATCCTTCCGCACTATCCACAACTCCACCGACTTTAGTGTCATCTGCAAATTTACTAACCCATCCTTCTATGCCCTCATCCAGGTCATTTATAAAAATGACAAACAGCAGTGGCCCCAAAACAGATCCTTGTGGTACACCACTAGTAACTGAACTCCAGGATGAACATTTCCCCATCAACCACCACCCTCTGTCGTCTTCCAGCTAGCCAATTTCTGATCCAAACCGCTAAATCACCCTCAATCCCATGCCTCCGAATTTTCTGCAATAGCCTACCATGGGGAACCTTATCAAACGCTTTACTGAAATCCATATACACCACATCAACCGCTTTACCCTCATCCACCTGTTTAGTCACCTTCTCAAAGAACTCAATAAGGTTTGTGAGGCACGACCTACCCTTCACAAAACCTTGTTGACTATCCCTCATCAAATTATTCCTTTTCTAGATGATTATAAATCCTATCTCTTATAATCCTTTCCAACACTTTACCCACAACCGAAGTAAAGCTCACTGGTCTATAATTACCAGGGTTGTCTCTACTCCCCTTCTTGAACAAGGGGACAACATTTGCTATCCTCCAGTCTTCTGGCACTATTCCTGTAGACAATGACGACATAAAGATCAAAGCCAAAGTCTCTGCAATCTCCTCCCTAGCTTCCCAGAGAATCCTACAATAGATCCCATCCGGCCCAGGGGACTTATCTATTTTCACACTTTCCAGGATTGCTAACACCTCCTCCTTATGAACCTCAATTCCGTCTAGTCTAATAGCCTGTATCTCAGTATTCTCCTCGACAACATTGTCTTTTTCATGTGTGAATACTGATGAAAAATACTCATTTAGCGCCTCTCCTATCTCTTCAGACTCCACACACAACTTCCCACTACTGTCCTTGACTGGCCATAACCTTACTCTAGTCATTCTTTTATTCCTGGCATACCTGTAGAAAGCTTTAGGGTTTTCCTTGATCCTACCTGCCAAAGACTTCTCATGTCCCCTCCTGGCTCTTCTTAGCTCTCTCTTTAGGTCCTTCCTTTAGGTCATATCAAATAAAAACCGAAAGAACTATGGATGCTGTAAATCAGGAACAAAAACAAATTTGCTGGAGAAGCTCAGCATGTCTGGCAGCATCTGTGAAGGAAGAAAACAGAGATAAAGTTCTGAGGAAGGGTCACCGGACCCGAAACGTTAACTCTGTTTTTTCCTTCACAGATGCTGCCAGACCTGCTGAGCTTCTCCAGCAACTTTGTTTTTGTTCCAAAAGTCATATCAGTTACTTATCAAAGGGAGTGATAGACAAAGGGAGAAGTAAAGGCAGGGAGTACAGAAGGTGGCAGAGCCATCACTCAGTGGCATGTTGGTGTATTGGTGCTGCAGTGGTATACGTTCTGGACATGAACAAAGCCTTTGGTTGTGATTTTCTGGTAGGGGGAGGTCAAGCAGGTCTTCTCAATGAAATGAAAGAAAATATCACCCAGGCAGGGTTGTGTGTGACCTATAGGAGCACACACACATGCGTGCATACTTCCTCACCATCTTCTACCTAGTGTCTTCTCCTCTCCTGGCCCTTCCCCCAGCTTCAAGTAGCAGTCATTATTGAAAAGTGCACCAAGTACCCACATCTTGCTGTAAAGGATGGTCTCCCTGCTCTGAAGAAAACATTCATTGTTGTTTCCTATTCTATTCTCTCCTCCATCAAAAGTCAACAACAAAGCAGCTGAAAAATGTTCCTTTCTCCAGGATCCAATACATGCTAGCAGGATCAACACCACTGACTCCACTTAAACCACCAGGTGGTGAAGGCTATAACTGGATCCAATCTTAAACACTTTTAAAAATATTTATAGTTAGTTTAAAAGGAGGTGTCTCCTAACTCAACAACTGTTGTCTCAGCCTTTGTGCATTGATGGGACCACAAATAATGGTCTGAGGGGTGCTGTGAATGTGTAGAGGTACCAGAGTAAGGGGCTTTGCACTTTAAGGTGCATTCACCTTTCCAGTCCTAATGAAGTCATTGAACCCCTTCCAGCATTGTTTCTAGGACTGTGGCACCATACGCATTGTTCAACATCCGCTTCAACATTGAGCAATGCCTGTTCGCTGTCAGGTGCTGACTTCTTCCTCCCATCCAACAGGAATAAGATATCTTTGTGGCTCCTTAATACCTGAAAAACTACATCCAGGGATCTTTCAGATAACCCATAGGCTGAGTTTACAACATCTGTTCTGTGTCATCAATGTGCGCACACACTTGGAGAATGGGTGTACAGTCACCCTATTGGGTCTTTTTGATTAGACTGCTTGCCCTGATTGGTCAGGAAGCAGAATGATATTGCTGTGGCAAAGATAAAGAGCCAAAATGCCTGTTCTTGCTGTTATGATCCCAGCTAATAATACTACTGGACAAGTCTGATCCCAGAATGAAACTTGGCTTGATAGATTTTTTTTTGCTTAGTTATCTAATGTGGTGGTTAGTCACTGAGATATTTTCACATTGCAGGTTGCAGAGTGTCTTTAACAACAGCTCAGAAGTTTATTACACAGAAGAAATTTTTAAAAATGGTATGTAAAAATAGAACATGGTGAGAAAGATCTTAAAACACAGGAGAACAAATTTTTGACAAGTTCCATGATACTATCCACTACAGAGACTGAAATGCAGAGAAACTACAACCATCTCTCAATTTGTTAGGGTTCCACTGATAGAATAAATGTAAATCAATGTGTAAAATAAATAAAAGCACATACGAGTGGTCCCAGTTTCATATCCCAGACAAGCCCTCCAGCATTTGTCTCAACTAAATTGGGAAGAGTGTCACTTTTGTTAAGTTTCGTGAAGTGTTTCTCTGCAAGATCCAGCGAGTGTTCTTGCACTATCATCCCAAACTTGCCTCATTAACTACCTACCACATGTCTGTGGTGCCCCTCTCTTCCGATGTTAGCTGACTCCCACTCACTGTAGCCAGAAGTACTTACCGTTGGTGGGATATCCTAAGACCTCTGGCGCTTGTGCCATTTCAGAAAGGCTGTTGTACGCCCAGACATTCATTGAAAGTCAGGAGCATCCCTGCATGGTTTGTTGCATTTGCTGTAGACATGGCAGATGAGAAGAAATGCGTGCCCCACTTTGGGGCCAGGGACTTAGAGGATTAGGTCATGCAAAGGAAGCCAGCCTCATTCAAGGTTTCCAGTTGGGTCAGTGCCATCTCAGTGTCTGGAGGAATGCTCAGCAGTTTAGGAAGAAGATCAATGACCTTCTCTGCTCCATCAGGGTTAGTGCCTTCATCTTCTATCTGCTTTCTCTATCACTCTATCTCTGCTACAAAGAAGCTGTGAGCATCCAAGCAGGTGCAAAGTGAGTGGGTGGTAAGAGAGCCAACAAGCAGGCCTGAGATGTACGCTGGTCCTTTCTGTGAGCTGGGTGTCTGTCCCTGCATGCAAAGTGTTCTTGCAGCAACATTGCAGTGAAGGGCGTTGGTGTGCCCCGAAGTGCAGCAGTAAAGTGTCAAAGTGTAAGTGGATTTGAGATGTGCCATGAGGGTACAGAGAAGCTGATATGTGTTAGACACCTAAGTCCATGGACTTGGGGCGTGCGCAGTCATGAAGGAGTGGAAGGGTGGATTAGTAAATTCGCGGATGATACGAAGGTGGGTCGAGTTGTGAATAGTGCAGAGGGGTGTTCTAGGTTACAAATAAACATTGATAGGATGCAGAGCTGGGCTGAGAAGTGGCAGATGGAGTTTAACTCTGAAAAATGTGAGGTGATTCATTTTGGAAGGACAAATTTAAAAGCAGAATGCAAGGTTAATGGAAAGATTCTTGGCAGCGTGGAGGAGCAGAGGGATCTTGGGGTTCATGTCCACAGTTCCCTGAAAGCTGCCACCCAGTTGGTTAGAGTTGTTAAGAAGGTGTATGGTGTGTTAGCTATCATTAATAGAGGGATTGAGTTCAAAAGCAGTGAAGTTATGCTGCAGCCATACAAAGGCCTGGTTCGGCCACATCTGGAGTATTGCGTCCAGTTCCGGTCGTCTCATTACGAGAAAGATATGGAAGCGTTGGAAAAGGTGCAGAGGAGATTTACCAGGACGTTGCCTGGAATGGAAGGAAGGTCTTACGAGGAAAGGTTGAGAGAGCTAGGGCTTTTCTCTTTAGAACAATGGAGGATGTGAGGTGACTTGATAGAGGTGTACAAAATGATCAGAGGTATAGATAGAGTGGACAGCCAGAGACTTATTCCTAGGGTGGAGGTAGCTATTACGAGGGGGCATAGTTTTAAAGTGAGTGGAGGTAGATACAGGGGAGACGTCAGAGGTAGGTTCTTTACTCAGAGAGTGGTTGGGAAGTGGATTGCATCGCCGGAGAAGGTAGTGGAGTTGGCCTCATTAGGGGCATTTAAGCGGCTATTAGATAGGCATATGGATGATATTACAAGGTAGGGGTGGAAGTTATATAGACCTTAGGTTTAGGGTAAAAGTTCGGCACAACATTGTGGGCTGAAGGGGCTGTACGGTGCTGTACTGTTCTATGTTCTATGTTTTATGTTCTATGTTCTATGTAATGAGTGGACATTGGTTTGATGTAAAATAAAGAAAGTTTAAAGGAGGTATCAGAGGCAAGTTTTTTACCACAGAGGGTGGTAAATACCTGGAATGCACTGCCAGAGGATGTGGTTGAGGCAGATACAGTAACAATGTTTAAGAGGCATCTTGACAGTTATAGGAATAGAGGGCTACCGTCTGTATAGAAGCAAAATGATTTTAGTTTAGAAAGGCATTGTGTGCGTGGCACAGTTTTTGTGGGCAGAAGGGCCTGTTCCTGTCCTGTATTTCCCCTGGTTATTGACCCCTTACTAATAGAAAAAAGTGCTTCCTATCCAACCTATCCTTGACCCTCATAATTTTATCCAGCTCCACCAGGGCCCAGCTCAAACTACACTGCTCCAAGGAAAATTACCCTAGACTATCCAAAAAAACCAAAGAACTGCGAATGCTGGAGATCAGAAACAAAGACAGAAATTCCTGGAGCAGATCTGGCAGCATCTGTGGAGAGAAAGCAGAGTTAACATTTCAGGTCCAGTGACTTTTCTTCAGACCCCTTCAGTTTTTCCAGCAATTTCTGTTTTTGTTCCAGTCTATCCAAACTTTCTTCATAGCTCAAATCCTTCAATGCAGGGAGCATCCTGGTAAATCTACTCTGCACTGTCTTTAGTTCAATCATATCCTTCCCGTAATGTGTTCACTAGAACTGCATACAGTATAGCTTTGTTCTTGTATTCTAATCATGAACTAATAAAAGCAAGTATGCGTACTACCCAAGCCTTATCCACCTGCCCTGCTATCTTCAGGGATCTGTGGATATGCAGACTAAGTTCGCTCAGATCTTCATTTCTTAGCAAGCCCTACAACTCATAGTGTAATCCCTTGCCTAGTTAGCCCTTACACGTCTAAGCCTCACACTTTTCTGGGTTGAGTATCATTTGCCTCTGTTCTGCCCACCTGACCATTCCATTGAAGTCTAATTTCTTCAGCAATATTCAAATCAATAAGCTCTTTTCTAATAACTCGCATCTGAAGTTTATATTTTCCCATCATAGCCTTGTATTTTGCCCCATGCAATATATTATACCCTGATAGAAGCCTCCTATTAAACTTTGACCAGTCACTAGGAGATACGGAGGTTGGCAGCGGAGTAGGCAGCATAAGGGCTCCTGTGTCCGGGCTTGTCTTTGTCTGCATTTATTTTTCATTTCCCTTCTTCCTTTTTTTTCTCAAACTTAACTGATAAAGACAGCTCTTTGGCAGGAGGCAGCTATGCTGGGCTCTGGAGCAGCAGTGACGTCATCAGAGGCAGCATAACTACGTAGTCGGTCGGTTGGCCCATGAACCCTGGAGTGGGACAAATCTTTAACTTAGAGGGCTATGGAATACTTCTACATCAACCTTTTGCACAGGAACCTTATTCTGATGAATGCAGCACAAGCCACGCCATTTAAATAGAATTGGAGATTGTAAGTCCTGTATAATGGCTGATAGCTTGTCCTCACACCCCACATCCTCCAGGGAAGGCAATATTACATGTAAAAGAATGGTGGTGAATTTGAGGTGAGGGAAGATCAGTTCCATGACCCAGTGCAGCATGTGAAATATTGCATTATTTTTGTGCATCTTGGCCAACAAGTGACACTCTTAAGGTAACCTCTGATTACTTTTGTCTCACAGAGATGACTGTAGTGATTGTAATGAGGTAAGCCAGGTGGATCTCATAAAATATGAGTTCCCTGATTGGGGCTGTTAATCTGGTCTAATCAGGGAGCCCTGGCTATAAGAAATAAACAGAAGTTTCAGAGGTTCTGTTTATTCTGTCAGCTGGCTTTGAGGAAGCTGAATCAGTTTCAGGGACTCTCCACGCGTAAGTAAAGGGTCACTTGGTGATGCAATGATGGCCTCTAGAGTTATTTTGGTGGCATTAAGAGAAAAGCATGCTCCTGAAGAAATTCAATTCTTAACAGTTGTCTTTGAGTCGTGGTGAGTATTTCTGGCATCATGCTGTTATTTGTGAAGCTTGATTAATTTGATCCTGCTGTAAGACTGGGCCCAGGATGTGGAAATTTGATTTATTTTTGTTACATGTACCTAAGTACAATGAAAAGTTTTGTTTTGCGTGCAGTACAGGCAGATCATAACGTACAACGACATACAGATCATAGGGTGTTTAGACGGAGAGAGGTATATAAGGTTATGGCTGCATAAGAGGTGCACTAAAGCAAGATCAGCATTAGATTTGAAGTTAGAGAAGTCCATTCAGCAGTCTAATAACAACGAGGAAGAGGCTGTTCTTAAACCTGTTGTGTTCAAGCTTCTGTATCTTTTGCCTAATGGAAGAGGTTGGAAGAGATTATAACTGGAGTGTGAGGGGTCTTTGATGAAATTGGCTGCCATTCCAAGGTACCGAGAGGTGTAGATGGAGTCCATGGATGGGAGGTTGGCTTGTGTGATGGTCTGGGCTGTGTTCACAACTTTCTGTAGAATTTTATGGTCCTGGGTAGAACAGTTGCCATATCAAGCTGTGATACACCCAGGTAGAATGTTTTGTATAGTGCATCTGTAAAAGTTGCTGAGGGTTCTTAAGGAAATATTTGAATTTCCTAAGCCTCCTGAGGAAGTAGAGGTGTTGTGCCTTCTTGACCATCTCATCTACGTGGGAAGACCAGGACAGATTGTTGGTTATCGTCACTCCTAGGAACTTGACACTCTCAACATTCTCCGCCTCAGCTGCATTGGTGTAGATAAGGGTGTGTCTTTCTTCCTTCCTGAAGTCAATGATCAGTTCTTTAGTTTTGCTGACATTGAGGAAGAGATTGTTATCTTTTTGTCACCACACCAAGTGTTTTATCTCTTTCCTGTATTATGACTCATCATTGTTTTGATATATGTCCTACAACAGGGGTGTCATCAGCAAACTTGTAGATGGCATTCATATGAAATTTGACCACAGTCATGAGTGAACAGGCAGTACAGTAGGGGGCTGAGTACACATCCTTGCAGGGTGCTGGTGGTTGAGGATTATCTTGGAGGAAATGCTGTTGTTTATCTTCTTGCGGTCTGTCGGTCAGGAAGCTGAGGAACCAGTTGCAGAGGGTGAAGCCGAGACCTAAGTTTCAGAAATAGGAGATTATCATTGGAAGGAATTGTTTTTTCCAGGTGAATGACATTGGGGCAGATGATAAGTAATGAGTAATTCTCCTGAAGCTTGTGGTCCCATAGCTTTTTCAGTTATTAGGAGCCTAACTTTCCCTGACATACCAGACACAAAAACCTTTCAAGAATTGATAGATTTAGCTAAGGAATATTACGAGCCCAAGTCTCTTCTAATTCTGAGACACTATCAGTTTTACTCAGCAATTCGGGAACCAGGGGAATCCATATCGGGACTTTTGATTAGGTTAAAGTGACTGGCAGAGACCTGTGATTTTTGTTTAACTCTTAATGAGATGCTGAGAGACTGTTTGGTTTGTGGGATTAATGATGTAATCATACAAAAGCACCTACTATGTGAAGCCCAGATGGACTTCAAACAGGCACTGCAACTGGCTTTATCTTTGGAAAATATGGCAAGTGGAGCATTTGAATTACAGGGCGTTCTATTTGGAAGTGGAAATCCTCATCAGTCAACTGAGCTTGGGGAACACCACTTGAGTGAAGGCAATTGCATAACTTCACTCAGGACGTATCCTGAACAGAGGGACTCTAAGTCAGCCCACAGCAAAACCCCAAAATAAAGCCAAGCCTCGGCCAAACAATTAAAATTTTCTTCAGGATCCGGACCTGCAAACCAATGAAGTTGCTGCTGGTAAACGGACTTGAGACAGCAAAAGAGTCCCACTATACCTAAATGGAATAAGAGAACTCATAGGCCAGAATCCAAGAGACTGCACACCCTGGAAAGTCTGCCTACATGTGGTTTGGAATAGTTAAATTGCTTAGCAACATCTGAATCAGAACCAATCAAAACAAATGTGTAGTTAAATGGTCACCTGGTTCTAATAGAGGTCAATACCGGTGCGGTAGTTTCAGTTGTCGCAGAACTAGTCTTTAACAAAATTCACTCTGGACTCCAATCCTTACGTTTGCACAAAACCTCAGTTAGATGGAGAATCTATACTGGGTAACTTTTGCAGATTAAGAGTACAACTTCGGTTCTGGTCTCTTATGAGAAGAAGCTGGTTCAGTTACCACTGATTGTAGTAAAAAGCTTGGGCCCAAGCCTGATAAGGCCAAATTGGTTGAGAAAAATTCACCTAGATTGGCTCAACATTTTTCAATGAGAAAATGGCTGACTGAGTGAAGTCCTAATTAAATACTTGGAAGTTTTTCAAGAAGGTGTAGGGACTGTCAAAGCAGCCGAGGCCACCTTGCACGTTGACCAGGAAACAATTCCACGATTCTGCAAGGCTCACCCAGTGCCATTTGCCTAATGGGCAGAGGCAGAAATGAGAAGGCTGGAAAGTGAAGGAATCATCAAGCCAGTCCAGTTTGCAGAATGGGCAGCACCAGTCCTACCAATTATCAAGCCTGATGAGTCTGTTTGCCTTTGTGGGGATTTTAAACAAATGGTAAACTGCTTTTCATAGCTGGTTAAATATCCAGTCCCTTGCATTGAGGATTTATGCGCAAATCTGGCAGGCTGTCCTTCGTGAAGCTGGACATGATCTATGCATATTTGCAATTGCGGTTAGATAAAGATTCCCAGAAGTGTGGCAACAATTATACCCCTAAGGGTTTGTACCAATTTATGAGACATCCATCTGGGGTATCGTCAGTGAAGCCAATCAAAGGTACCCTTGCTCCCTTGTCTGTACTGGAGCTTAGGTCTTTCATTGGGCTGGTAAATTATTGCGGAAAGTTCATACATAACCTAGTCTCTGTCCTGGCATCTTTGCAACAACTCTTAAAAAAAGGGTCAGCCTTGGAAATGGTTGCGTAGCCAAGCCATAGCTTTCAGATACACTTGGCACAGTCTGATCCCAAGAAAGATCTAGTGTTGACATGGATTGGGGTAGTATTAGCTCATAAGTGGCCCAATGGAAAGGAATTCTCAATAGCATATACATCCAGGACTTTGGCTATTGCATACAGTAAATACACCATGAAGGTTTGAGGGCATATTTGGAGTCAGGAAGTTCCACCAATATCTTTGCAGATGGGCATTTGTAAAAATAATGGACCACAAACCCCTGTTAGGTCTACTTAAAGAGGACAAGGCAGTGCTGTCCATAGCTCAAGCCAAATTCAGCCGTGGACTGTAATACTAAGTGCATATAATTATGTGTTGGAACATTATCCGGGAAGCCAGGTAGCAAATGCAGATGTATTGAGCCACCTCCCTCTGGCAGATACATCTGCGGTGGTACAAGACTGGAAGAGTCCATAATGGTTTTAAATTTCTGGACACACTTCCAGTTACAGCTGACAATATCAGACTTGGACTCAGAAAGTTCCGGTCCTGGCAAAACTGAAACGGCTGGCGGTGATAGGGGAAACCAAAAGGACGTCACAACCAGAATTAAAACCATTTTGGACCCAGAGAGACTAGATCACATTGGAGGATGACATATTATTATGGAGAGCAGGAGTGATTGTCCCAAGTAAAGGTTACTACCACATACTGGCTGAACTCCAATAGGGTCTTCCAGGTATTTCCATAATGAAGACATTGGTGAGATGTTATGTCTGGTGGCCAGGATTGGATGCAGATATAGCTGCAGTGGTGGGGCAGTGCCCAGAGTGCTGACAGGCCAAAAATTATTGTCAGTAGCTCCCCTATATTCATGGGAATGGCCAGGTAAACCCTGGACTCGGTTACATGTCACCGATTCAGGTCCTTTTATGGGCTCAATGTTCTCAATCATTGTGGATTCCTACAGTGGCTCGATGCAAGCATAGAGTCATTTGTCAAACAAGGGGAGGACAATAGAAAAACTGCACATTTTGAAATACACGCACTCCCGGAAGTGTCTGTCACAGATAACGGGCCATTGCTTACCAGGAGGAATTTGCGTATTTCCTAGGGTTGAATGGCATTTGTCATATAAGGATAGCGCCATACTATCCATCATCCAATGATCCAGCAAAAAGAGCAGTCCAACTTTGGAGGCAGGCTTAAGGAAAGAGCCTACAGCTTCACTAGATACCAAACTGTGCTGGTCCCTGTTTGATTACAGGACTGCCCCTCATGCAACTACAGGCATAGCTCCAGCAGAGTTACTAATGGGGAGAAGACTGCACCAGGTTAAATCTGATCTTCCCAGTCCTAGTTGGGTAGGTGGGGGTTGCGGGATGGAGGTGTGTGAAGCTGCATCAGGAATGCCAATGCCAGAGAAAAGATTCCACTAAGCATGAGAGATAGTTTACTCAGGCAATGTAGGAACCATGGGAATGACCCTGCAGGGATAAGAGGCATGGTCAATGTGAAGTCCGATCCAGTGATGTATAACATTTGGGTAGGTGTGATGGTTCTGAATGAGCACATGGACCAAGTGAGAGCTGAAAACTCGCAAAATGTGCCCAGGTCTTTGACAGCCTTTCCAACTATTCTGGAAGCCATGGGTTCTTCCTCTCCTGCATTGAAAGTACCTGGGAATCTGAGATGGACACAGCAGATGTCTTGAAGCTTTTGCCTCCTTGCATCCTGGCATGCTGCCTCCAATCCACACAATTGACTTCCAAGATTCCCACCAAAGCAGTGAACTTTGACAACTTCCCTTAACTGTCACTGGATTGGTTCCCATGACTATGACCCACCTCTTGACTGACTTGATGGATAGCCCCAACTGATGGGTGACTGATATCTGTACATCTCCCAGACTGACTTACCATGACTCCATGGATTGGTTTCACTGGACCTGCAGGACTGATTGTGGCCCACTATATCTTTGCCCCCGGATTGATAACAGATGCTGCTCTTTACTTACTGTTCCAGGCCCCCTGACTGATGGCAGAACCCCCTGGCATTGACTGAGGAATTCTCCACCCTAGACTTTGAAACATGGCTATTTATTTGAAGCACATGCAAAGTGTTTACCATTTAGGCTGCTTCACCTGCTGTAAGTTTGAGACTGACACAGCATGGTGCTGTACAGCAACATGTCCATTCACTTAAGTGATCACTGCTAATAACTTTAACAACTGGTATACCAGGCTGCTTCCAATATGAGCTCCTTTTTTTCCAGAACCCAGGAATCCCTCCCTATGGTTGATAGAGCCCTCAGCCATGTCTGACCCATCTCTCACACTTCTGCCCTCAAACCCTCCCCTCTTCCCAGAACGATAATAAAGTCCCCCTTGCACTCATTTTTCACGACCAGTTTCCGCATTCGAAGCTTCATCTCTGTCATTTCCAATACCTTCAGCAGAATATCACCACCAAAAACAGCTTCCCCTCTCCCTTTTGCTGTCAGCATTCCACAGGGACCATTCCCTCAGTGACACACTGGTAGACTCCTCTATCATTCCTAACACTTCCTCACTCCCCATGGTACCTTCCTATGCAATCACAGAAGATGTAACACTTATACATTTACCTCCTCACTGTCCAAGTCCCCAAACACACCTGCTACGTGAAGCACTGGTTTACTTGAACTTCTTTCAATCTATTCTACTGCACACAGTGAATGGCGAGGCCAAATGCAGACTGGGTGACCGCTCTACAGAACACCTCCACTCTGTCCATAGGAATGACCATGACCTTCCAATTGCTTGCCATTTCATTAAACTACATTACTGCCATGCTAACATTTACGTCCTGGGACTGCTACAATGTTCCAACAAAGCCCAATGTAAGCTAAAGGAACAGCGCCTTAGTTTCCACTGATGTATTTTACAACCTTGAGGTCTCACTATTGAATCCTGCAACTTCAGAGAATGACCTCCGTCCTCCATTTCTCTTTACATCATTCCATTCTCCTGCAACCATGTCTTGTTTGTATCTTGTTTACTTTGCTCTCAGCAGAGCAGACTAATTTTCTCCTTTTCACGCTTTCAATTATATCTCAATCTCTCTTTTACCTCCATTGTCACCCCCTTTGTCTTTTGCTCTGTGCACCCTCACAATCTGTTCCACTCGCTCCTCCTCCCCCTCTGTCAATAACATAAAAGCAAATATTTTCCAGCCCCTTTCATTTCTGAAGAAGAATAATGCTGGACTTGAAACGTTAACTCTGTTTCTCTCTCCACAGATACTGCCAGATGTGCAGAGCTTCTCCAATATAGTATGTTTTTTCTATTTCAGATTACCATCATCCTAGTATTCTGCTTTTATAACTACGACAAACTGCTTGGCTTTATGTCTGTACTAAATGGTAAGGCAAATATTGCCAGCTTTCAAGGTCTGGCTGAAGGAGCAAAAAAAAACATGGCGAGGCAAGGGAGGGCAAGGCAGAGATGTTGTGCTGGGAAGATTCCACCTTTCAAGAATGTGGGAGCGTCTGTAGCATGCAGAACTGATAATGTAGCATTTATCTGACAATGTTATTGGGGACAGGGGCTGTGTGAACTTGTTCTATGAACAACAAAAATCTTCACTTGGATCAAGACAGGAAGATTAGGATCCTTTTCAAGTAACAGCGCAGCAATGAAGTGAGAGTGAGGACCGTCCACAATCATTTCAGAAGGTTTCAGAATAACTGAGAATAAAGTGCTGCACTGAAGGATCTGGACAGCAGGGGGTGCCAGAAAGCTTCTCTGGCAATCTGGGTTTTTCTGTCTTTCCACAATCCCAATTTTCTGCAAGTACCAGGATGTGGGGAGATCCCATCAGGTCTATGGGCATGTGACACACAGTCTTATTTAAAGGAACCCTGAAAAAATTGTACATTGGGTGAGACAGGAGGCTAGGCTAATGCCAAGATTGAGTGAAGACACCAATGGGATTGTTGGTGGATATGGACAGGAACAGGAGGGACAGATCTTCCACAGATATGGGGAAAGAAGCGTCAGGCACTGACCAAGAAGGTAGGGTTAGAGGGAGCTATGGAGACAGAACAAAGAAAACTATAGCACAGGAACAGGCCCTTTGGCCCTCCAAGCCTGTACCGACAGGCTGCCAATCACAACTACAACCCCCTACCCTTCTGGGCACCATATCCCTCTATTCCCATTCATGTATTTGTCAAGATGGCCTTTAAAAGTCACAATTGTATCAGTTTCCACTACCTCCACCAGCAGCGAGTTCCAGGCACCCACCACCCTCTATGTAAAAAACTTGCCTCAACATCACCTTTAAACCTTGCCCCTCGCACCTTAAACCTATGGCCCCTAATAACTGACTCTTCCATCCTGGGAAAAAGCTTCTGACTGTCCAGTCTGTCCATGCCCTGCATAATCTTGTAGACCTCTATCAGGTTGTCCCTCAACCTTTGTAGTTCCAGTGAGAACAACCCAAGTTTCTCCAACCTCTCCTCATAGCTAATGCTCTTCATGCCAGGCAACATCCTGATAAATCTTTTCTGTACTCTCTCCAAAGCCACCACATCCTTCTGGTAGTGTGGCAATCAGAATTGAACACAATTTTCCAAATACAGCCTAACTAAGGTTCTATAAAGCTGCAACATTACCTGCCAATTTTTAAACTCAGTGCCCAGGCCGATGAAAGTAAGCATGCTGTATGCCTTGTTGATAACTTTTTCCAGCTGCGTTGCTGCTTTCAGTGACCTGTGTACCTGTACACCCAGATGCCTATCAGTACTCTTAAGGGTTCTGCCATTTACTGTATATTTTCCACCTGGATTAGACCTTCCAAAATGCATTACCTCACATTTTTCTGAATTAAAGTCCATCTGCCATCTCTCTGCCCAAGTCACCAACTGATCTATATCCAGCTGTATCCTTTGACCGTCCTCATCGCTATTTGCAATTCCACCAACCATTGTGTCATTGGCAAATTTACTAATCAGACCAGTTACGTTTTCCTCCAAATCATTTATATATATTACAAATAGCAAAGGTCCCAACACTGATCCGTGAGGAATGCCACTAGTCACAGCCTTCCATTCAGAAATGCAGCCTTCCACTGCTACCCTCTGTCTTCTATGACTGAACCAGTTCTTTTTAACCATCTTGCAAGCTCACCTCTGACCCCGTGCAACTTTACCTTCTGTATCAGCCTGCCATGAGGGACTTTAACAAAGGCCTTACTGCAGTCCATGTAAACAACATCACTGCCCTCCCCTCATCGATCATCTTCGTCACTTCCTCAAAAAACTCAACCAAGTTAGTGAGACATGACCTTCCATGTTGCCTCTCGCCAATATTCCCACTTTTTTCCAGGTGGGAGTAAATCCTGTCTCAAAGAATCCTCTCCATTAATTTCCCTACCACTGACGTAAGGCTCACCAGCCTGTAATTAGCTGGATTATCCTTGCCACCCTTCTTAAACAAAGGAACAACATTGGCTATTCTCCAATCCTCTGGGACCTCTCCTGTAGCCAATCAGGATGCAAAGATTTCCCTCAAGGCCCCAACAATTTCCTCCCTTGCCTCTCTCAGTATTCTGGTGTATATTCCATCAGGCCCTGGGGACTTGTCCATCTTAATGATTTTCAAGACCCCAATACATCCTCCCTTTTGATCTGAACATGATCCAAACTATCTACACACACTTCCCCAAACTCACCATCGCCTCCCGCCTCCATCACCGAAACCAACACCGTCATCGCTGCTGCCGCCGCCGCCGCTCCGCCCACCACCGAAGCCGACACAACACCCGCCGCTGACGTAACCCCGCCCACAGCCGACGCAGATGTAACTCCGCCCACAGCCGACGCAGACGTAACTCCGCCCACAGCCTCCACAGCCAGCATCTCCGGAGGAGACAGCAGCACTGAGCCCTGCCGAGTCTTCACCATCCTCCCAGACCTCCCCCTTACTGAGGACGAACGGTCAGTCCTCAGTAAAGGGCTCACCTTTGTCCCCCTCCACCCACATATCAATGAATACCGCTCACGCTTGGACATTGAGCAGTTTTTCCGCCGCCTGCGCCTCCATGCTTACTTCTCCAACCGCGAAACTAACCCTCCCTCTACTGACCCCTTCTCCCGCCTCCAACACAAGCCCTCCTCCTGGACACCACCCCAAGGCCTCCTACCCTCCCTCGACCTCTTCATCGCCAACTGCCGTCGAGACATCAATCGCCTCAACCTCTCTACCCCTCTCAAACACTCCAACCTCTCCCCCGCAGAACGTGCAGCCCTCCACTCCCTCCGCTCCAATCCCAACCTCACCATAAAACCCGCGGACAAGGGAGGCGCAGTCGTAGTATGGCGCACTGACCTCTACATTGCTGAGGCCAGGCGCCAACTCTCTGACGCCTCCTCCTACCACCCCCTGGATCATGACCCCACCCCCGAGCACCAAACCATCATTTCCCAAACCATCCACAACTTCATCACCTCAGGTGACCTCCCACCCACCGCCTCCAACCTCATCATTCCCCAACCCCGCACCGCCCGCTTCTATCTCCTCCCCAAAATCCACAAACCTGAATGCCCTGGTCGACCCATTGTCTGCGCCTGCTCCTGCCCCACCGAACTCATCTCCACCTACCTAGACTCCATTTTCACCCCCTTGGTCCAGGAACTCCCTACCTACGTCCGTGACACCACCCACGCCCTCCACCTCCTCCAGAACTTCCAATTCCCCGGTCCCCAACACCTCATTTTTACTATGGACGTCCAGTCCCTATATACCTGTATTCCCCATGCTGATGGCCTAAAGGCCCTCCGCTTCTTACTGTCCCGCAGAACAGACCAATCCCCCTCCACCGACACCCTCATCCGCCTAGCCGAACTCGTCCTCACCCTCAACAACTTTTCTTTCAATTCCTCCCACTTCCTACAGACAAAGGGGGTGGCCATGGGTACCCGCATGGGCCCGAGCTATGCCTGCCTCTTTGTAGGTTATGTGGAACAATCCCTCTTCCAGACCTACACTGGCCCTAAACCACACCTCTTCCTCCGTTACATTGATGACTGCATCGGCGCCGCCTCGTGCTCCCACGAGGAGCTCGAACAGTTCATCCAATTCACCAACACTTTCCACCCCAACCTGAAGTTCACCTGGACCATCTCCAACACTTCTCTCTCCTTCCTGGACCTCTCTGTCTCCATCTCGGGCAACCACCTAGAGACAGATGTCCATTTCAAGCCCACTGACTCCCACAGCTACCTGGAATACACCTCCTCCCACCCACCCTCCTGCAAAAATGCCATCCCCTATTCCCAATTCCTTCGCCTCCGCCGCATCTG
>JAHRHZ010000140.1:52593972-52612698 GCA_024137785.1 Ginglymostoma cirratum | reverse complement strand
CTCCACCTCCCTAACCGGTTTTTCCTCTCACCCCAAGCCACACCCCCATCTCCTATCTACTAACATCATCCCGCCCCCTTGACCTGTCCGTCCTCCCTGGACTGACCTATCTCCTCCCTACCCCCCTACCTACACTCACCTTTACTGGCTCCATCCCCGCCTCTTCGACTTGTCTGCCTCCTCTCCACCTATCCTCTCCTCAATCCATCTTCTATCCGCCTCCCCCTCTCTCCCTATTTATTTCAGAACCCTCTTCCCCTCCCCCATTTCTGATGAAGGGTTTCGGCCCGAAACGTCGAGTTTTCCTGCTCCTATGATGCTGCTTGACCTGCTGTGTTCATCCAGCCCCATGCTTGTTATCCACCAAGTCCTTCTCTATGGTGAATACAGATGCAAAGTACTCATTCAGTACCTTGTCCACTTCTTCTGGCTCCACACATAAATTCCCTTCCCTGTCCTCGAGTGGACCAACCATCTCCTTGGCTACCCTCTTGCTCTTTATATATGTATAAAAAGCCTTGGGATTTCCTTAAATCCTATTGGCCAATGACTTTTCATGTCTCCTTTTAGCCCTCCTGACTTCTTCCTTAAGTTTCTTTCCTCTTTCCTTGTATTCCACCCTTGCTTCGTGTGTTCCCAGCCTTGTAGCCTTGATAAATGCTTCCTTTTTCTTTTTGATTAGGCTCACAATGTCTCTCCTTATCCCAGGTTCCATAAACTCGCCATACTTATCCTTCATCCTTACAAGAACGTGCCAGTCCTGAGGTCCTAGCAACTTACACTTGAAAGCCTCCCACATACCAGATGTTGATTTGCCCTCAAACATCTGCCTCCAATCTACATTCTTCAGTGCCTGCCTAATATTGTTGTAATCAGCCTTTCCCCAACTTAGCACTTCCACTTGACAACCGCACTTATCTTTATCCATCAGTACCTTAAAACTTACTGAAATTGTGATCACTGTTCCCGAGCTGCTCCTCTACTGAGACATCGACCACCTGGCCAGGCTCATTCCCCAATACGAGGTCCACTATGGCCCCTTTCCTAGTTAGACTATCTACATACTGTTTCAAGAAGCCATCCTGGATGCTTCTTACAAACTCTGCCCCATCTGCGACCAAGCATTAAGTGAGTCCCAGTCAAATATGGGAAGTTAAAATCATCCATGACAACAACGTTGTTACTTTTACATCTTTCCAAAATCTGCCTACCTATTCGTTCTTCTATCTCCTGCTGGCCGTTGGAAAGCCTATAGTAACCCCTTCCTGTTCCTGAGCTCTACCCATATTGCCTCGCTGTATGAGCCATCCAAGGTGTCCTCCCACAGTACAGCTGTGATATCTCCTTAACAAGTAGTGCAACTCCCCCACCCCTTTCACACCCCCCTCTATCCTGCCTGAAACATCTGTATCCTGGACCTTAAGCTGCCAATCCTGTCCCTCCCTTAACCAAGTCTCTGTAATAGCGACAACATCATAGTTCCAAGCACTAATCCGAGCTCTAAGTTCATCTGCCTTACCTGTTACATGTCTTGCATTGAAACAGATGCACTTCAGTCCATCAGACCCACTTTGATCAGCAACCACACCCTGCCTGCTCTTCCTGAGTCTTACTAGCCCTATTCTCTAGTTCTCTTTCAATCAATTCACCTTTGCTTTGGTTCTCAAGCCGCAGCCAAGCTAATTTATATCCTCCCAAGTGACACCAGCACGCCTCCCAGTCAGAAAATTTGTGTCCCTCCAGTTTAGTTGTAACCAATCCTTCTTGTACAGGTCCCACCTGCCCCAGGAGAGATCCCAATGGTTGAGCAGTTCCCATGTGGTACACAGGCCATGGGAACATGCAGGCAATGATGATACCCTGAAAAAATGATCAATTATGTGAACGTGATGGAGCAATAACACCAAACCCCCAACCCAAGTCTCAGAATTTCTGCATTCTCCTGGCTGGAACAGGACCATCTTTGTTAGTGCCCCAGGTGGGTATGCAACAAGTTTCCCACATCCTGACTTTCTTCACCCTGGACTCCTTCAATTTGCTGGCAGTGTTTTCAGGATTTCATAACCAGCTGCCCACCAATGTGTCTCCCAGGAGCCTGATGTCAAGAATGTAGGACTGCTGCTTGCCCTCTGCTTTGCTCTCATTTTCCTTGTCATGGCTAGTTCTCATGCCTCTGATGGCCAAGATCTAGAGAGAACCTTGCTGTGTTTGAGTGAGGGGTTGAAAGGTCAAGGTAGGCTTTACTCCATCCTGTGTGAAGTGACGGACCGCGTGTATTGGTCATTGACAAAGATCAGCATTGATTTGGCTGTTTGATGTGTCCAACTGGCCACAATTTCTATGAAGAGAGCTATTAAAACAAATAGCTGAAACCTCCTGGTATCCATGGCTGAAATGGACACCCCCACTTTCTCTCAGTGGGGGTTCGCGATCTCTCTCTGACAGATGCTGACATACTTCCCATGTTGTTCCACAGCTTCCGTCTTTACAGATGACCCCGTGATGCTCAGCATCTATATATGGCTGAGCAGAGTTTGGAAAGTCCTGCACTATGTCCTGTGGGATGATGTAGCTTCCCAACATTATGCTGAGATGTGTGTATCTAAACAGATGGAGAGCACGTTTCACTGGTATGACAGTGCTCCCTTACAGTGTGCAACCTCCTGTAGGGACCCCTTAGCCTCCTCTGACCCCAGCTTCTGTGTCAAGCTTGATTGACCTTCAGGTGATGAACATCATGACTTTGAGCTGGCCAGGATACCAGGCTCAAGCACGTCATGATACTGATGATCATCTTTCAGTTATAGCTGACAGTCTGGCCTCCCTCCTATTATAATCACCAATAGTAAGCCCGCTATTGTAATCCCCAACCTTTGTAATGCTCCCATTGTAGTGCTCCATTGTCACATTTCTATTGTAATACCTCAGTTTTAACCACTCTCATTTTATGTCCCTCATTATAATGCCCCCATTTTATCCCTCCATTATGATATCCAAAATGTAACCCCCTAACTTAACTGCTACCTACCTCAGTATGCTCCACATTGTAACACTACCATTGTAACTCTGACATATCGATATGCAAATGATGCAAGGTGAAGTCAGGAAAAACATTCTCACATAGTGAGTAGTTAGAGTCTGGAGTGCATTCCTGAAAATTTGGTGAAGGCACGTTTCAATTCAGGAAATCAAGAGGACATTGGATGATTGTTTAGATAGAAATATTTTGCAAGGATATGGGGATAAAGCAGGAGATTGGCAGAAGGTGATGATGCTCATTTGAAAAGCAAATTGCAGGCAAAAACACCTCCTTCTGCACCATAACAATTCAGTGATTTTAATCCCTATTATAACCCTGCAATGTAACACACCCTTTAACTTCCCCAATGTACTTTCCCATTATAAGCCCCATTCTAACCCACCTACTATAGACCCCTGCCCTTCCATTGTTACCTCCCTGTCTGTAACCCTGCTATTCTAAGCCTGTTCTAGCTTAATTCTAACTTTTCACTGCCTTGCGTTCAAGGCTGGATGAATGTCACCTGCTGCATTCGTGTAATATTTCCCCTTTACACAGACCCATTGCTCTGTGGTCTCTATGGGTGAGGGTAGAGATTAAGGTATGTAAGCTCAGCAAATAAAGATTGCATCATTACTTTCTAAAATTCAATTCACTTTAGAGCTGCGTCTCATTGTTATTCAATAACTTGACATATTTTTGAATATTCAACTATATGAATGTTTGCCTTTTTATTAGTACCCACAACCATCCTAGAGCATTTTGTTGAGTTATATAGGAATCTGTTACTATTTGTGAAATTACACAGATAAAAGCTTCACAGTTACATCAATCTGATAAATATATCTATATATGAAAGATAATGTATAATAAACATTATGTAGTATTCACATTGTTTAAAAGCAAAACAGCTTCCGAAGAAGAAGGTCTGTTGGGTCATATTATTTAAAATATTTCTGCTCAGGCATGGTATTAATTTTTGCTGCCCTCGTCAATTTCACTGGTCAGATCTTGTTTCTGTAGAATTGCTGTCTTATCCTTTCTGAGAGATTAGTGTAAGACTCCATGTATTGGCCCAATATGGCTATTCACAGTATTTCTCTGGAGACCTGGTGATCCCTTCGCTGCCAGTTTTGAAAGGAAATTCCAGATGTTCAGAGTCAAACCAATTGGGAAACTGCCTCAGTTTAGGCAAGAGGCAGAGCCTTCTCCCGGTGTCATCAGGGGAGTATCAGACATTGGCCCCTCTTGAGTGGCTTCAGTAAGCAATGACACCCCTTAATTCAAACATCCTGAGGTGGGGGTTAGATTTGTGGAGCATTCTCCCAGTAAGCACCACTGCCTTCAGGGTTGGAGCTTCAGAATGAACTGTGGGGGCATTGGTGATAATTGAAATAATAGTAGCATGTGGAGATTTTTAATCGCTGACTAAGGAAAAATGCTGAACAATCTGTAAAAATGCGCTCATTGATGCCAATCTCTTTAATGGAACTGTAGTTTATCGGAAATACCTTAAATATGTCCGAGATCTATAACCATAGTTGCGACTGAGCCAGAAATCGAACAAAGAAATTGAAAACAATATAAGATAAAGCAATCATATGACAAAAACAGAAATTGCTGGAAAAGCTCAGCAGGTCTGGCAGCAACTATGGAGAGATATGGAGAGTTAACATTTTGGATTGAGTGACCCTTCCTCAGAACTTGAGTTAACTCTGATTTCTCTCGACAGATGTTGCCTTTCCCAGCAATTCCTGTTTTTGTTTTTCATTTACACCATCTGCAGTTCTTTTGGTTTTTAATCATTTTGATAATCCTGTTGGCATTACTTGAAGTCGGACTTTTGTCAAATAGTGGATAGTATAAACACAGAAAAGGTCACATCACCTCATGCAGTTACAGAGAAGGTGGGATAAACATAACCTTCAGCATTGCTGACCTGGCTTCTAACAAACTGGTCTGTTTTGTATTTAAAATAATGTTCCAGAAACTCCTGGATGATAGATCAAAGTAGCTACTCAGTAGTGTCAACTGTGCTTCGGTCATAGTGCTGCCCCAGAGACTGCCCCTCTACTGGATCAGATAGATGGTCATTTGCTGTTGGAATTTCTGTGGACAGTGTTCTTATCTGTAATAATATGGAGCAAATGTCAGATCAGTAGAAACAACTGATATCAAATCCATCACGTTATTTGACAGTGATTTTGAAATTCAGTAACATCTAACCCTTGTATTTCAACTGGAGGGATCAACTGCATGAGACCAGCAATCTGGTAACTAGCTATATCTGAACATGGCCCGCACTAAATTCTATAAGTGTAACCCCAGAATGGAACAGAAACACATGCAATTGATCCTAATTTATATCTTACAAATGGTAATTTTCAATTTGAAATAATTTGCTCTTGGGCTCTATGCCTTACATGAATTGTAAATATGAACACTTATTACTATTGTACTGAATCACCTAGGAGTGGAACACACTGGATAGATATAGGTTGAATTTAATTGCACTTTCTGTATTTTTCAAGCTAAAATATCTTGTCATGCGGCTTCATTAATTATAAGGATATATTTTCGGGAGAAATGTTAACAGTGGTATGCAATCCTGTATCACAATTTAGAATCATTCTTTTCCTATCAATATTTGACATTGAAACAGTCTTCATGAAAATTTATAATAACATATGATCTCAATGTGTCAAGATTTGAATTGACAAGCTAATCAGTTGACTCACAATGTTTACAGTAAAAACATTTCTGACAATTTTTTTTCTCCATAACTGGTGGTCCAGACTCGATAGGCTGAAGGGCCTCTTTTGTATTGTATGATTCTATGATAACTGAAATTTCTATTTTATGAAGAGTTTAACAAAAGTATCAGAATTATAAAAGTGATAGTTATATGGTTAAATTTACATATTGGGTTATTCCTCTAGCTTGCTAGGGACTTATTAGGAAGATCTCATCATCATTCAAGAGTTTACGAAGGTGGGATATTGTCATTGGGGATCGGGAATTGGAGTCATGTGAGCACAAAGGAAACACAGTTGTAGTTGTTAAATTGACAACATAATTGTTCACATTCTGTGCTAACATTAAGGAAATCCCTCTCATCTCACCTCAGTCAGGAAAGCGCTGCGAAAGTAAAGCATCACATTAGAGACGAAGTGAGACAGTCCAAGAGGGAGTGAGACAAGGAGCTGCGCTGCAAATTTTGGTTCCACTTCAGTCCCATTCTGTATAGGCACCCCATGCAGGGTATGAGCAGAAAGATCAGGGGTCTTTCTTCTGGGTCTGAATGTCTCAGGGTATTCAGTATTTAGGGAGGACAGGCAGAAAGGAAAAGATGGTAGAGTGGCATTGCTGGTTAAAGAGGAAATTAACACAACAATGAGAAAGGATATTAGCTCTGACAATGGGGAGTCTGTACGGGTAGAGTTCAGAAATACCAAGGGGCAACAAAGAACAAAGAAAATTACAGCACAGGAACAGGCCCTTCGGCCTCCAAGCCTGCGCCAATCGAGATCCTCTGTCTAAACCTGTCATCTATTTTCTAAGGGTCAGTATCGCTTTGCTCCCCGTCCATCCATGTACCTGTCCAGATACATCTTAAAAGACACTAACGTGTCTGCGTCTACCACCTCCGCTAGCAACGTGTTCCAGGCACCCACCACCCTCTGCGTAAAGAACTTTCCTCCTCTCACTTTGAACTCATGACCCCTAGTAATTGAGTCTCCCACTCTGGGAAAAAGCTTCTTGCTATCCACCTTGTCTATACCCCTCATGATTTTGTAGACCTCAATCAGGTCCCCCCTCAATCTCCGTCTTTCTAATGAAAATAATCCTAGTCTACTCAACCTTTCTTCATAGCTAGCGCCCTCCATACCAGGCAACATCCTGGTGAACCTCCTCTGCACCCTCTCCAAAGCATCCACATCCTTTTGGTAATGTGGCGACCAGAACTCTACGCAGTACTCCAAGTGTGGCCGAACCAAAGTCTTATACAACTGTAACATGACCTGCTAACTCTTGTACTCAATACCCCGCCCGATGAAGGAAAGCATGCTGTATGCCTTCTTGACCACCCTACTGACCTGCGTTGCCACCTTCAGGGAACAATGGACCTGAACACCCAGATCTCTCTGAACATCAATTTTCCCCAGGACTTTTCCATTTACTTTATAGTTTGCTCTTGAATTAGATCTTCCAAAATGCATCACCTTGCATTTGTCCGGATTGAACTCCATCTGCCATTTATCTGCCCAACTCTCCAATCTATCTATATTCTGCTGTAATCTCTGACAGTCCCGTTCACTATCTGCTATTCCACCAATCTTCATGTCATCTGCAAAAAGCGTGTTACGGTTTGATTTTCTTTAGAAAGCATTCCATCAACATTCATCCATCCCATCACATATCTCCCACACTGCCCTACCCCCTCTAGAACTGTCCCACCCCCTCCCGGACTGCCCCTAACATAACAGGAGAAAAGTTAGGTGAATGGTTGATGAGTATTTTGCTCTTTTTTCTCTCTGCTTCACGTGTTGGTTTAAACAAAGAGCCGGGAAACGATAAACTCTCAGTATTAGACTGGCTAATTAAAGAATTATATAAAAACATACTGAGGATATAGACAGTGTACTGACTGGTACAAGAGAGGATCATGTACACCTTGGATAATAACTGAGCCTGGGCATCATTGTCTTGGGGCTCCCCTGTGTACTGTGTACCCAGCTGGGTCAGCTCGAGCTCAGGATGTCCAAACTTCTAGAGAAGCTGGAGTCTTTGTGGAGTGCTTGGTGGATCAACTTTCTCTGGATCATATATTCAGGTTTATGGGGGTTTATAAATGTTTATCAAAATAGTACAGTCTGGTGGGAGATTTTGTGGTGTAGTGGTAGTGTCCCTACCTCTGAGCCAAATAACCTGTGTTTGTCCAACTTGTCCCAGAGCTGTTTACTAACATCTCTGAACAAGTTGATAAGAAAATATCTACAGTGGTAGTGGCCCTACCTCTGGGTCAGGTGGCCCAGGTTCAAGTCTCACCTGTTCCAGAGGTATGTAAAGACATTTCTGAACAGATTGATTAAAAACATCTATAATAGAAATGAAAAATAAGAAAAAGAAAAACTACAAAGGCAGGTTGCTTATATGTAAATACACAGAGTGTGGTGAATAAGGTCGATAAGGCGGTGAATAAATCTCTCTGTGGGACGATGATGTACTGGCAATAATGAAAATGTGGCTTAAGATAGTGAGGACTGGATTCTCAATGCACAAGGATGTGGAATGTTCAGAATAAAGATACCATAGGATGAAAGAGAGGTGGGTGGCAACAAACATTTGGGAGGAGCTGGAAAAGGGTCAAAAGGCAAAATTTGTTTATTAAGATTCGAGAAGCAAGAAATGCACTACTGAGGTCATTCTATAGACCTCTAAATAGTCAGAGAAATAGAAAACCAGATTTACAAGGAGATTACAGGGAACAATAGGGTGGTGATTCTTGTAGAATTTAATTATTGAAACGTTGATTTGGGTAATGTTCGACTAAGGAGAAAGTAGGGAAGGGATTTCTGAAATGAGGTTAGGATAACGTCCTTATTCAGTATACTTCCAGTCTAACTAGGAAGGAGTTAGATCTGGACCGAGTAGCTGGGGGAACAATTAGGTAAGATTGATCATTGTGTAGTGGCTAGATTAGTAGTGGAGAAGAGCTGGGAACAATTATAAGTAAAACTTATAAATTGGAAAAAAAATTCAATGGGACCTGAATAGACTTAGTTAGCATAAAGTGGAATTGAAGTTTTACAGGAAAATCTGTAAAGGAACCATGGCTGATCTTTAAGGAAGAGATGCTTAAGGTGTAGGCTAGGTGCAATCCCACAAGGACAGAAGGTAGAGTAGCCAAAGTCATGGCTCTATGGATGATGAGGAAATTGAGATTATGATAAAACAGTAAGAGGGTGTATGATGCAGATTCAGGTGAATTCTTGAAGTGGGGAGTAGGACAGGGCAAGTGAAGAGGAAATAAGACTGATCAAGAGAGAATATGAGAATAGAAGAATGATCAACATAAAAGGGAACCCAAATGTCATCTACTGGCCTATAAATGATAAATGGTTTGTGAGGCAGCATGGAGTCTATCAGAAACAATGGAGGTAATCTGTTGTGAGGGGTGCAAGGCTAGAATCTTAATGAACTCTTTTGTATTGTGTTCATTAATGAAGAGGAATCTGACACAATATTAGTGGATGGTGCAGACATTGGATAGGGTGAAACTTGAGAGAGGAGAGAATACTGGAAAAGCTTGGGATATATAAGCCTGGATAGGATGAATCCCAGGTTGCTAAAGCAAATGGTGGTGGAGATAATGGAAGGGCTTTTCATAATCTTTGAATGTACCTGAGCTAAAAGGATGGTGCCAGAGGAATGGAAAATGGCGAATGTGACACCTTTATTCAAGAGAGGTTGTAAGGACATCCCTACAGATCAACTGGTCTAAACTCAATGGTTGATGAGGTTTTGGAAAACATAATCTGGGGAAAAGAAAAGAATTTGGAAGCTTTTGAGTTAGTTAAGAAGAACCAGCA
The DNA here is from genome assembly GCA_024137785.1 of Ginglymostoma cirratum. Taxonomy (NCBI): domain Eukaryota; kingdom Metazoa; phylum Chordata; class Chondrichthyes; order Orectolobiformes; family Ginglymostomatidae; genus Ginglymostoma; species Ginglymostoma cirratum. The sequence goes on along the minus strand of JAHRHZ010000140.1, from coordinate 52,603,086 downwards.
CAAATTTGCAAGGTATGATTGACTAACTGATGTTTTTGGTGAAGTATCAGAGCAGGCTGAAGAAGGAAATGTCATGGATGTTGTCTATATGGATTTTAAGAATGTGTTTGACAAAGTAATCAATAAAAGACTAGTTAAAAAAATTGAGTCTGATGGAATAGGAGGGTTAGTGTTTGACTGGATCTAAAGATGGTTTAAAGAGAGAATGCAGTGGGTTTTGGGAGAAGTTTGTTTATCAGATGTAGCTGGTTAACAGTGATGTTCCTTAAGGATCAGTGCTAGGATCACTATTTTCTGTATGTAAAAGAACATCAGAATACAGAATAAAATTTCAAAATGTGCCAGTAATACCAACTCAGAGGAGTTGCAGATGGTGAGGATGGTACCAATTGAATGTAACAGGACATTGATAGGTTAGCAGAGTGGCAGCTAAGTGGCAGATGCAGTTTAATACAGGTAACTATGGGGTGGTGTATTTTGGCAGATGGGAAAGGGAGAGACAACACACAGGTGTAATCTTTGGAGGTGATAGGCATATTGAGAGTGTGATTGTAAAGCAAATGGGATTTTGGCCTTTGCAAAAAGAGACAATAAGTACAAACTAAGGAAGTTATGCTGAACCTTCGTAAATCTCTGTTTGGCTCCAACTAGTCACTACATTTTAGGAACAGTGTGAGGGTTCTCAAGAAGATGCAGAGGAGATTTACCAAATTGTTTTTAGGGATGGGGCGGGGGTGTCTGATTCATTACAAGGTTAGATAGATGAAGAAAGGGCTGTAGATGTCATCTACATGGACTTTAGTAAGGCGTTTGATAAGGTTCCCCATCATAAACTAATGGAGAAAGTGAAGTCACATGGTGTGCAGGGTGTTCTAGCTAGGTGGATAAAGAACTGGTTGAGCAACAGGAGACAGAGAGTAGTAGTTGAAGGGAGTCTCTCGAAATGGAGAAAGGTGACCAGTGGTGTTCCACAGGGATCAGTGCTGGGGCCACTGTTGTTTGTGATATACATAAATGATCTGGAAGAGGGCATAAGTGGTCTGATCAGTAAGTTTGCAGATGACACGAAGATTGGGGGAGTAGCAGAAAGCATAGGGGATTGTCAAAGAATACAGGAGAATATAGATAGACTGGAGAGTTGGGCGGAGAAGTGGCAGATGGAGTTCAATCCGGGCAAGTGTGAGGTGATGCATTTTGGGAGGTCTAATTCTAGAGCGAACTATACTGTAAACGGAAGAGCCTTGGGAAAAATTGATGACCAGAGAGATCTGGGAGTTCAGGTCCATTGTACCCTGAAGGTGGCTGCACAGGTGGATAGAGTGGTCAAGAAGGCATATGGTATGCTTGCCTTCATCGGACAGGGTATTGAGTATAAGAGCTGGCAGGTCATGTTAAAATTGTACAAGACTTTGGTTCGGCCGCATTTAGAATACTGTGTACGGTTCTGGTCGCCACATTACCAAAAGGATGTGGAAGCTTTGGAGAGGGTACAGAGAAGGTTTACGAGGATGTTGCCTGGTATGGAAGGTGCTAGCTATGAAGAGAGGTTGAGTAGGTTAGGATTGTTGTCATTAGAAAAAAGGAGATTGAGGGAGGACCTGATTGAGGTCTTCAAAATCATGAAGGGTATAGACAGGGTTGATAGAGATAAGCTTTTTCCCAGGGTGAGGGATTCAATAACGAGGGGTCACGCGTTCAAGGTGAGTGGAGAAAAGTTTAAGGGGGATACACGCGGAAAGTACTTTACACAGAGGGTGGTAGGTGCCTGGAACGCGTTGCCAGCAGAGGTAGTAGAGGCAGGCACGGTAGATTCATTTAAGGTGCGTCTGGACAGATGCATGAGTAGGTGGGGAGCAGAGGGATACAGATCCTTAGGAATTGGGCAATAGGTTTAGACAGTGGATTTGGATCGGCACAGGCTTGGAGGGCCGAAGGGCCTGTTCCTGGGCTGTAAGTTTTCTTTGTTCTTTGTTAGGGTCAGAAGAGCTGGGGATGTTTGCCTTGGAGCAAAAGTTGAGGGGGGTGTTAACAGTGGTGTTCTAGATTAGGATATTTTTAGATAAGGAATGTGGATTAAGAATGAAGTTGTAGAAGATGAAGAGACTTGGTAATAGGCAGAGACCTAACCCCAGAAGTGAAAATTGAAGCAAAAATTCCTTGAGTAAGTGAAAAGATTCCCATTCCTTGGGCAGCTAATCACAGGCAATGGGAGATACAAAATAGAACAGAGATTTTTTTCTCGTTTATTCATCAACAGGATGAGAGCATCACTGGCTAGGCAGCATTTATTGCCCATCCCTAATTGCCCAGAGGGCAATGGGTCTGGAGTCACATGTAGGCCAGATCAGGTAAGGGTGGCAATTTTCTTCCCTAAAGGCCATTAGTGAGCCAGATGGGTTTTTTCCAACAATCAGCAATGGATTCATGGTCATCAGTAGACTCTTAATTCCAGATATTTTATTGAATTCAAATTCCACCATCTGCTGTGGCAGGATTTGACCCGGGGTCACCAGAACATTATCAGGGTCTCTGGATTAACAGTCCAGCGATAACACCATTGCCTTCCCGAATGAAGGCTGTGTTAACACCATTCAAACTGAATCTGAATCTCAGGAAAAGAATGCTGAACTGTTACATTCTGTCATTGATATCACACAGCTTGGAGACATTGTCAATAGACAAAGAAATTACTGTGTGAGCTCAATACATTGGAGTTGTGCACAGAAGGATGATCCATTCACACACACACACACACACATACGTACACACACACGTACACACAGACACACACACACAGACACACACACACATTAATAAGGAAGTGCTGGAAATGGAGGAGACACAAAATTAATGAATAACATCTGAGAGCAAAAGACTGAGAGGAAGAGATTGAGGAGCGTGAGAGGGAACAATACTTCAGTCAGGTAGTAGACAGACACTGTGGTTGAAGGGAGGTTTGGCAGACAATGCATTTAGGAGACGGAGGAGAAAGTGGACTAGAAGTAGGACTCCTGTGTAGCAGCAGCACAGGACTGGGAGAGGGTGAGATACATGCCAGCTAAACATCTGTGAAGAATACTTATGAATGAGAGAAAGTAGGCAAGGAACAACTCACCCCTCCAGCTAAGTGCACAAGGAGAAAAGGGCACAGATATTTGAGTGGAGTGGAGGTGTAGTGAATGGTGCTGGGTATCGGTGAGGAATCTGCTGGGGTTGAGAATTTGCACTGGCAGTGGGTGAGGAATGTACAGGGAGCATGGGAATGGTGCTGGGAGTGGCAGAGAATGTGGTTGGGGTAGGGAATGGTGTTGGGGCATGGGGAATGCTGCTAGGGCATCGAGAATGGTGCTGGGAGTGACAGCGAATGTGCTGGGGGGATAGGAAATTGTGTTTGGGGCATGGGGAATGGTGTTAGGAGTGGCAGGGCATGTGCTGGACGTAGGGAATGGTGTTGGGGGCGTGGGAATGGTGCTGGGAGTGGCAGACAATATGGAGAAGCACTTTTTCCAACAGTGCGTGAGTAAAAGTTGCAGGGCAATAGGGAATGAATGTGGAAGTGGGGCTGACTGGATAGCTCAACAGGGAGCTGGCATGGACTCCCTCTGAGGTATAACTGACTCTATGACTCTGTGATATTAATGGCAGCTGAAAGATGAGACTCACTAAATTTGCCCAAATAATCAGGGAGCGTGCTCCCAGTCACTGTTCCTGTTGAGGCCCCATGCACTGGCAGAATTTGTCTCCTTTAGCAGAGGACTGCTTCTTCCGTCTTCGAGCCTAAAGATGGAAACAGATTATTTAACAATGATCCTTCTGTAGTCCTGAACCACCTGCATGACCCAGGTATGCTGTTTAGCTCAGGCAGTTGGCAGATATAGGCTAGAACCATTATTCCGTCTGTCTGTGCATGTTGGATAATCACTTTGGTTGTTAGCTACCTGTTAGAGCATTGCCCTGCCTTTTCTCTGCCAGTGGAACTATCACTCTGCCTGTTCTGTTTGCTTGGAACATCACTGTCAATCCTCTGCCCCCGGGGTTCATTGCTCTGCCTGTTTTCTATCCTTGAAGCATCGCTCTGCCTGTTCTGTGCCCCTAAGTCACATCCTAAAGTCTGAAACTGCACTCAGAGGTTTCCTAGAGTATTTGTGGTATCTGCTGTGGGAGGCTTGATCAAATGGTAGGATGTGGGCAAGCTTCTCTGACCCTAGACCCTTGGTATGGTCAACCCTGGAGGTCACAGGTATACAACACCTGTCTTTTTACACCAGTCAGGCAATTCCCTACCCAATAGTGGCATGCAGAGAGGAAGGGGTCAGAAACATGTCTAAGTGCTTAGAAAAATTCTGTGTAGAAACCTTCATAACAGACACAAACCTGTTTCTTTCACCACCCCAATTGAATACACAAAGTATTGATCATTCCCCTTTCTCCCCACCCTGACCCCAACACTTGAGTGCATCCCCTAACACATGGTACACTCCCTCCCCATTAATTAATATCATTGGACATAATACCTTCCCACCTCCCACCAATTCTAGACAAAGAGACAGTGCAAAACTCAATCCCCCCAGCAAATGCATGTGGTGCTGACCTGCAAAAGACGTCAATGAAGGAGTAACATACAGCACATTAGGCATAATGCAGGGTAAGAGCCAATTGTTACCTATAAAGCTGAGGGCAGGACTGCTTTAATATGGCGAATGAATCTCTGACTGGGCGATTTTTTAACTTGGAATTCCTAGGCAGGAGCTTGATCTTCCCAGTGGATTGGCCTTCCTCCTGAAATGCACAACAGAAAAGATTGGCAATGTTCCAGTTGTTGTTGAAATACAAACAGAAAGTGCTGAAGGAGCTCAATGGGTCAGGCAGCATCTGCAGAAAGAGGAACTGAGTTAATGTGCTGTGTTTCCACCGTCAAGGTGGGTAGCTTGAGTCAGGACATTTCCCAACCTGGTTTGCCCGCATCCAAATAAGAGACCTATTGGTTTCATTCCAGGGATAAGCCAGCCTGGGAGCCAGCTGGAGTCAGGAACCTCTGTTCCCTGGACTCAGATCAGATAGGCTGCCAGGTTGGTAAGCTGGCTAACAAGCCCATTCCAACTCTCGGGGACTTTGCCATGGTTGGTTTTGTCAAACATCAGGCCCTCACCCACATCCATTTACTCCACCTCATGTCTATCCATGAGCCAACCCCTATGAATGCTTTGGAATCTCTAGGCCAGCTCATGATTGCTTCCTTGCCAATCTCAATATATTGATTCCAAGTATCAATACATGCCAACCTATGCCCCCCTCACCCATCATTGTCCTAACACCCTGCATGCCAAGTGGTCTATTAGTAAACCTCAGGTTTAGAGGTGTCAAGCATGGGGCTGGATGAACACAGCAGGTCAAGCAGCATCATAGGAGCAGGAAAACTTGACGTTTCGGGCCTAGACACTTCATCAGAAATGGGGGAGGGGAAGAGGGTTCTGAAATAAATAGGGAGAGAGGGGGAGGCGGATAGAGGATGGATAGAGGAGAGGATAGGTGGAGAGGAGGCAGACAAGTCGAAGAGGCGGGGATGGAGGGGAGTGTGGAGGACATCTCAGATGTCCTCATTCTTCAAGGACCGCAACTTGCCCCCCACAGTGGTCGAGAACGCCCTCGACCGTGTCTCCCGCATTTCCCGTAACACATCCCTCACGCCCCGTCCCCGCAATAATAACCAAAAAAGAATCCCCCTCGTCCTCACATACCACCCCACCAACCTCCGGATCCAACGCATCATCCTCCGACACTTCCGCCATCTGCAATCAGACCCCACCACCAAAGACATTTTTCCCTCCCCACCCTTATCTGCTTTCTGGAGGGACCACTCCCTCCGCGACTCCCTTGTCCACTCCACACTCCCCTCCAGCCCCACCACACCCGGCACTTTTCCCTGCAACCGTAGGAAGTGCTACACCTGCCCCCACACCTCCTCCCTCACCGCAATCCTAGGCCCCAAGAAGACTTTCTACATCAGGCAGATGTTCACCTGCACATCTGCCAATGTGGTATACTGCATCTGCTGTACCTGTTGTGGCTACCTCTACATCGGGGAAACCAAGCGGAGGCTTGGGGACCACTTTTCAGAACACCTGCGCTCAGTTCGCAACAAACAACTGCACCTCCCAGTCGCGAACCATTTCAACTCCCCCTCCCATTCCTCAGACGACATGTCCATCCTGGGCCTTCTGCAATGCCACAGTGATGCCACCCGAAGGCTGCAGGAACAGCAAGTCATATTCAGCCTGGGAACCTGCAGCCCAATGGTATCAATGTGGATTTCACAAGCTTCAAAATCTCCCCTCCCCCAACCGCATCCCAAAACCAGCCCAGCTCATCTCCACCTCCCTAACCTGTTTTTCCTCTCACCTATCCCCTCCTCCTACCTCAAACCCCACCCCCATCTCCTATCTACTAACATCATCCCGCCCCCTTGACCTGTCCGTCCTCCCTGGACTGACCTATCTCCTCCCTACCCCCCCACCTATACTCACCTTTACTGGCTCCATCCCCGCCTCTTCGACTTGTCTGCCTCCTCTCCACCTATCCTCTCCTCTATTCTTCCTCTATCCGCCTCCCCCTTTCTCCATATTTATTTCAGAACCCTCTTACCCTCCCCCATTTCTGATGAAGGGTCTCGGCCCGAAACGTCAAGTTTTCCTGCTCCTCTGATACTGCTTGGCCTGCTGTGTTCATCCAGCCCTATGCTTCAAGACATCAGCTTTAACTCATTTAACAGGGAAATTGGCCAAGAAACAGGATGCACGGACAGTCACAGGTGTAATGTCAAACCAGCTGGTGACCCAAGGAGAGTTTCAGAATCTTCTAGTTTCAAAAATGTTTCTCCACTGTAAAACACCAAGTCGATTCAGTGAATTTTCTCACAACATTTTCTCAAATCAGTTGCCAACGTTTTTAAAAATAATCTGACTGCTCTTCAAAGCGTAATGTTAAAAATCCAAGTTACTCACATCTTGGTGATCCTGGCAGTGAGAATTGTGCTCACTCAGTCCCTCATGGCCAAGCATCAGGTCTTGCTGACTTAACGTTTTTCTGCACATGTGCTTTCTGCTCCATTCTCTGCCGTTTGGCTGTGTATCCTCAGCTGTAATAGAGGCACCGTTATGTAACAGACATGACCTGATTGCTCCTGTTCATAGCAAGCTCACGTTGTCATATACTTTAAACCCAGGAGACAGCAGCCCATCCCACCCCAGCCGAGAGCTAGGGGTAAGGGACACCCAACAAACTCTGGAAGTACTACATCTGAAAGCTCCCAAGCAGTAATGGGGGCTTCGTTCACACACTTAATTCAACCCTATTCAGTGTAAACCAGGCAGGGTCAAAGCTCCAACGATTGTTGAGTGCAGTTTGCATGCAGCAGCATACCCTGATCCACTCACTCATTGCTCAGCAATGTATAAAGCAAAGAACACTGTTCAACAATAGCCTAAATTGTTCATTCACTCATGCACTCACCCCTCGCTAACTGAGCCCCTCACTCAGCCATACCCCTCACTGACTGAGCCGTCACTCACTCACCCCTCACTGAGCACCTCACTCAATCACACCTCTCACTGACTGAGCCCTCAATCACTTACTCACGCCACACTGACTGAGCCCTCAATCACTCCTTCACTCCTCACTCACCACTCACTTTCACCCCTCACTCACTGAGTTCCTCACTCACCACTCACCCTTCACTTTCCTCTCTCCCACTCTCACTCATTCACTCTTCACTCTCTCACCCCTAACTCTCACTCGTCTCACACTCACTCACCGCTCACTCCCACTCACCGCTCACTCACTCACTCCTGCAGTTGCAAGATTCCATGTTCAGAGACTGAACTGAGTGGTATTTTTGTAAACAGAGTGTAGTTGATGCTGGGCCAGGAGCTAAAGTCAGTGACAGACCTTGTTGGCTATTGCCCTCCATCCTCCCCATGCTCTGCACTGTGTTCTCCCCCTTCAAGGAGATCCCGTGGCTAGGAGAGCTGCCGCAAGATCCTATCTGGAGATCAGGGAGGTTTGCCAGACTCTGATAGATCCCAACAGCTCCACACATACAGTGATTCAGGAAAAAATCCTGGATGGGGAAGAAAGAAAGGATCACTGTTAGACAATCATTGTGAAGGACCTCAAAGGACAAGGCACTGACTGCCACTCCCCCTCTGTCTCCCTTCTTTTCCCTCAGTCCTCCCTGTTCCCCAAGCCCTCAACCCCCACTTCCTCAACCCTCCCAAATTCCCCACTTGCCCCCACTTTCCCATTCCACCTCCCCCATTTCCCTCCCACTCCTGTCTCTCTTGCCCATTCCCATCTCTCCAATCCACTTTCCTATCCCCGATACCCGCATTCCCCACCACCCCCCCCGCACCTGCCACTTCCCTCTCTCTCCCCTCCCCCAACTTCCCCAATCATTGTTCGATGCTGAGAATCAGAGGAATAGTGAGGAAGTGAAGGACTGAATGTTTTCGTGGTACAGACTTGATGGGACAAAAGGCCTCTTCCGCACTGTATGATTTAATGGTTCTATGACCGAGGAACTGGGGCTGAGAGACTGAAGGATTGAGAAATTAAGGGAATGAGGAACTGAGGGCATGAGGGCACGAGGGAGTGAGGGAGTGAGGGAATGAACTCCAGGAGGTAGGGACTGAGGAAGCAACTGACTGAGGAAGTGATAAGCTATCATCAGATTTTTAAATGTTTCTGAGTTGGAAATGCACCTCCATGTCCTGCTGATCAGCTTTTTGATGATGAAGGCAGTCTAACACAAACAGAAAAGAAGTCGGGAGAGCAGTGTTGTCTTCTAGCAGCTACATTACAACCAGCCTCCAAAAGGATGCCCTGTTTTCCTGTGGGTTCTCAGCTTCAAAAACCAGTGGACCACAGTTCAATAGAAAAACCATTTGTGTCATGTGCAGCAGATGCGTCATGCGCACGCGCACACACACAGACACACATACATGCACACACACATGCACACACACAGACACACACACATGCGTGTACACACATGCACACACATATACATGCGCACACGCGCACAGACACACACACAGGCAGACATACAGATGTATACAC
>JAHRHZ010000140.1:52573351-52593962 GCA_024137785.1 Ginglymostoma cirratum | reverse complement strand
GCGCACAGACACACACACAGGCAGACATACAGATGTATACACACACAGGCAGACATACAGATGTATATACACACGCACACACACAGGCAGGCATACAGATGTATATGCACACACACACACCACCCAATCTGTAAGACCGTTAGACATAGGAGCAGAACTAGGCCATTCAGCCCATCGAATCTGCTCCACCATTCAATCATGGGTGACATATCTCAACTCATTCTCCTGCCTTCTCTCTGTAACCTTGATCCCCTTACCAATCAAGAACCTAATTTACTCTGTTTAAAATACACTCAATAACTTGGCCTCTGCAGCAATGAGTTCCACAGAATCACCACTTTCTGACTGAAGAAATTCCTCCTCATCTCCATTCTAACGGGTCATCTCTTCACTCTGAGCCTGTACCTTTGGGTCCTAGTCTCTCCTACTAGTGGAAATATTTTCTCTAAGTCCACTCTGTCCAGGCCTCTCAGTATCCTATAAGTTTCAGTCAAATCTTCCCTCCTTCTTCTAAACTCCACTGAGTACAGACCAGAGTCCTCAACCACTCCTCATATGACAAGCCCTTCATCCCTGGGATCATTCTTGTAAACCTCCTCTGGACCCCTCCAATGTCAACACATTTTTCCTCAGATGCCAGGCCCAAAACTGCTCACAATATTCCAAATGTTATGTGACCAGAGCCTTGTACAGTCTCAGCAGGACATCTTTGCTCCTGTATTCTCGCCCTCTTGAAATGAATACCAACATTGCATCTGCCTGCCTTACTGCTAACTGAAGCTTAAAAGAATCCTGAACTAGGACTCCTGAGTCCCTTTGAGCTACAGATTTCCAAAGACTTTCCCCATCTGGAAAATAGTCTATGTCTCTAATCTTCCTACTAAAATGTATAATCTCACACTTTCCCACATTGTACTCCATCTGCCATTTCTTTGCCTACTCTCCTAGCTTGTCCAAATCCTCTGCAGCCTCCCTGCTTCCTCAATGCTGCCTGTCTCTCCACCTATCTTTGTGTCATCTGCAAACTTAGCATGGTCCCAACACACACGCATGCACACACATATCCAGGCACACCTAATCAGACCCATACATGTATACAGATAAATACAGACACAGTTTGAGAAAGAAAAAGATCGGCAGAATGGGACCCTAGAGACCCTAACCTTATCGTACACATACATTGAAAGAGTAATTGTTCAGTGAGACACATACACACGTACACATGCACATATGTGAAACCAAAAGATACAGATTGAGGGAAAGAATAAAAACTCACACATACATTAAGGTGAGTGAAAGAGAGAGGTTCCCTCAGAGCTACTTATGTTGTCTCTACCCCATCATATCTTTCATAATAGATTTTAAAATTTCCCCACCACTGATGTCAAACTGGAATAAAGCTCATCTAGTCCAGAGGATTTATGAACCCTTTATACAATTAACTTTTAAGAACTCTTTACTAACACTAAGATCTTTTAGTCCCTCAGTTTTACAAGCCATTTGATTGCCTATGATTTCTGGGAGATTGTATCTTCTTCTATGAAGACAGACACAAAGTAATTGTTTTTTTTTGCCATTTCCCTGTCCTCCACCATATATTCTCCCATCTTCACTTGTAATGGACCCATATTTGTTCTACCTAATCTCTCCATTTGCACACACCTAAAGAAGGCTTTTACAGTCTGTGTTTCTGCTATACACTCACATTCACATCCTTTTTTTCACTTTCCTCATAGGTTTCCTGGTCCTACTTTGCTGGGTTCTACTTTGCTCCCAATCCCAGATTTTCCCCTTTTCCTGACATACACATTCCTTTATCTAATGCAATATTTAATTTACTTTGTTAGTCATGGCTAATTCCCCTTTGGTTTTTGTGCCATGGAGGAGTGAATATCTATCTCATACTGAGTACTGTTTCTTTAACATGAGGTAAAGGTAAAAGATAAAGTGGCTATAGTCCCAGAGGACCATGGAGCTGTTCTCTCATTAGAGACAGACAGTGAAATGATTGGGGGTGGTTTAACCTGAGCACCATTACACCTCAGGTGAGGATGAAGTTGAAGGCAGGGCCATCATGGAGACTGCAGCCAGTACAGGATTTGAACCTGTTGGTGTTAGACTGCACCATAAACCAGCAATCCAGCCCCTTTGTTATATACTAGCTGCCGCCTGTCTACGGTCACATTTTTCCAGTTTTTCCCAAATCACCATTGCCAACTTGCCCCTTATACCCTCATTGTTTCCTTTGCTCAGATTTAAGACCCTAGTTTCAGAGGATATCCCATTGTAATCTGATATGAAATTATGGTCACTATTTCCCAAAGGCTGCTTTACAGTGAGGTTAATGAGCTCTGTCTCATGACACAACATACAGTCATAGAGTCATAGAGATATACAGCATGGAAACAGATCCTTCAGTCCAACTCGTCCATGATGACCAAATATCCTAAATATAGTCCCATTTGCCAGCATTTGGCCCATATCCCTCTAAACCCCTACTATTCATATACACATCCAAATACCTTTTAAAATGTTGAAATTGTACCAGCCTCCACCACTTCCTCTGGCAGCTCATTCCATACACACACCATCTTCTGTGTGAAAAAGTTGCCCCTTAGGTCCCTTTTAAATCTTTCCCCTCTCACCTTACAGTCTTGGACTCCCCAAGGGAAAAGGCCTTGACTATTCACCCTATGCATGCCCCTCATGATTTTTTAACCTCTATAAGGTCACTCCTCAACCTCTGGCACTCCAGGGAAAATAGCCCCAGTCTATTCAGCATCTCCCTATAGCTCAAACATCCCAACCTTGGCAACATCCTTATAAATCTTTTCTGAACCCTTTCATGTTTCACAACATCTTTTCTATAGTAGGGAGACCACAAGTGTTCCTGAAGAGGGGTCTAGGCCCGAAACGTCAGCCTTCCTGCTCCTCTAATGCTGCTTGGTCTGCTGTGTTCATACAGCTCTACACCGTGTTATCTCAGTTACTCCAGTTTCGAGGATCTATGAACCTGCAGCCTAAGTCTCTTTGTTCAGCAACACTCCCCAGGACCTTACCATTAAGTGTACAAGTCCTGCCCTGATTTGCCTTTCCGAAATGCAGCACCTCACATTTATCTAAATTAAACTCTACCTGCCACTTCTCAGCCATTGGCCCATTTGATCAAGATCCCGCTGTTCTCTGAGGTAACGTTCTTCGCTGTCCACTATACCTCTAAACTAAATAATCGAAACTTACGAACCACAACTCCTATGTTCCCATCCAAATCATTTACATAAATGACAAAAAAGCGGTGGACTCAGCACCAATTAGCACACCGCTGGTCACAGGTCTCCAGTCTGAAGAGCAACCCTCCACCACCACCCTCTGCCTCCTACCTTTGAGCCAGTTCTGTATCCAAATAGCTAGTTCTCCCTGTATTTCATGTGATCTAACCTTGCTAACCAGTTAACCATATGGAACCTTGCCGAACATCTTACCGAAGTCCATATAGATTACGTTCACTGCTCTGCCTTCAATCCTCTTTAAAATGCAATCAAATTAGTGAGACACGAGTCCCCACACATAAAGACATGTTGACGATCCCTAATCAGTCCTTGCCTTTTCAAATACATGTAAATCTCGTCCCTCAGGATTCCCTCCAACAACTTATCCACCATCAATGTCAGGCTCACCAGTCTACAGTTCCCTGGCTTTTCCTTACCACCTTTCCTAAATAATGGCACCACGTTAGCCAACCTCCAGTCTTCCGGCACCTCACCTGTGGCTATCAATGATACAAATATCTCAGCAAGGGGCTCAGCAATCACTTCCCTAGCTTCCCACAGAGTTCCAGGGTACATCCCGATAAGGTCCCAAGGATTTACTCATCTTTATGTGTTTTAAGACGTCCAGCATCTTCTCCTCTAATATATGCATATTTTCAAGATATTGCTATTTATTTCCCTATGTTCTCTATCTTCCATATCATCCTCCACAATCAACACTGATGCTAAATACTCATTTAGTAGCTCCCCCATCTCCTGCAGCTCCACACATAGGTGGCCTTGCTGATCTTTAAGGGGCCCTATTCTCTCCCTAATTACCCTTTTTGTCCTTAATGTATTTGTAGAATTCCTTTGGATTCTCCTTAACCCTATCTGCCAACGCTATCTCATGACCCCTTTTTACCCTCCTGATTTCCCTCTTAAGTATACTTCTACTGCATTTATACTCTTCTAGGGATTCATTTAATTTCTACAGTCCATACCTGTTATAAGCTTCCTTCTTATTCTTGACCAACAGCTCAACTTCTCTAGTCGTCCAGAATTCCCTACACCCACCAGCCTTGCCCTTCACCCGAACAGGAACACACACTTGTCTCTGGACTCTCGTTATCTCATTTTTGAAGATTTTCCATTTTCCAGCCACACCTTTACCCCATCAACTTTTGAAAGTTCTCACCTAGTATCGTTAAAATTGGCCTTGCTCCAAATTAGAACTTTAACTTTCAGATCCAATCTATCCTTTTCCATCACTATTTTAAAACTAACAGAATTAAGGTCACTGGCCCTAAAATGCTCCACCACTTACACCTTAGTCACCTGCTCTGCCTTATTTCCCAAATATAGGTCACATTTTGCTCCTTCTCTAGTAGGCACATCCACATACTGAGTCAGAAAATTTTCTTGTGCTCACTTAACAAATTCCTCTCCATCCAAGTCCTTAATGCTATGACAGTCCCAGTCTGTGTTTGGAAAGGTAAAATCCCCCACCGTAACCATCCTATTATTCTTACAGATAACTGAGATCTCCTTACAAATTTGTTCCTTAATTTCCCGCTGACTATTGGGGTTCAACAGTACAATCAGAATAAGGTAATCATCCCTTTTTTATTTCTCGGTTCCACCCAAATAACATCCCTGGATGTATTCCCAGGAATATCCTCCCTAAATACAGCCGTTATGTTATCCCTAGTGAAAAATGCCACTCTCCCTCCTGTCTTACACTCACTTTTGATTCTTCCTATAGCATCTATACCCTGAAACATTAAGCTGCCAGTCCTAAATAAAAACCAAAAGAACTGCGGATGCTGTAAATCAGGAACAAAAACAAGGTTGCTGGAAAAGATCAGCAGGTCTGGCAGCATCTGTGATGGAAAAGACAGAGTTAATGTTTCAGGTCCGCTGACCCTTCCTCAGAAGCTGCCAGTCCTGTCCATCCCTGAGCCACGTCTCTATAATTGGTATCATATCCCAATCCTATGTTCCTAACCATGCCCTGAGTTCATCTGCCTTACCTGTCAGGCCTCTTGCGTTGAAATAAATGTAGTTTAATTAATCAGTTCTACCTCATTCTCTACTTTGTTCCTGCCTGCCCTGTCTGTTTGACTTACTCATTTTCGCAACTGCACCAGTCCCAGACTGATCTCTTTCCTCACTATCTCCCTTTGTCCCACCTGCTCATCCCTCCCCCTTACTAGCTTAAATCCTCTTGAGCAGCTGTAGCAATTCTCCCCACCAGTATATTAGTCCCTTTCTAATTCAGATGCAATGTGTCCTCCTTATACAGGGCACTTCTGCCCCAGAAGAGATTCCAATGATCCAAATATGTGAATCCTTCTCCCCTTCACAAGCTCCTCAGCCACGCATTCATCTGCTCTATCCTCCTATTCCTACCCTCACTACCTCATGGCACTAGCAGTAATCTAGATATTACTACCCTCAAGGACCTACTTTTTAAAGTTCTGCCTAACTTCCTATATTCTCTCCTCAGAATGTAATCCTTTTCTCTTCCTATGTTGTTAGTTCCGATGTGTACAATGACCTCCTGTTGGTCCCTTTCCCCTTTGAGAATATTCTGCACCCTCTCCAATATATCTTTGATTCAGGCTCCGAGGATCAACACACCATTCTGATGTCTCACTGTTGGCTGTAGAATCGTCTCTGTCCTCTGAATAGAGGGTCCCCTATCGCAATCGATGTCTTGGAACCTGAAGTACCGTTCATTACATTAAAGGCTGTCTCAGTACCAGAAACCTGTCAGTGCTACATTCCCCTGAAAGTCCATCACCCCCTACATTTTCCAAAACAGTGTATTTGTTTGAGGTGGGGATAGCCTCCCTCTCCTACCTTTTCTGGAGGTAACTCACTATCTGACTGTATCTTTGGTTTATCTCCCTCCCTGCAACTACTATCCATCATACCCCCAACTCCTGTAAGTTCCTCATTGCCTCTAACTGCTGCTCCAACCGATCCATGCGATCTGATAGGATTCACAACCAAACACACTTCCTGCAGACATCATCAGCAGTAACATGGAAACTCTCCCTAATGTCCCACATCTAACAGGAAGAACATATCAATTTACTAAAGGCCATCTTTGCACCGTAACAATCTATAGAGCTAGAAAACAGCAGTCTTACTGCTTCTAAAAACACTGTACCAGGCTGACTTAGTACCTATGTTTTTATATTTTTGAAGTTCAATCAAGAGACAGATGTCAATAAAACATATAATAAAACAAAACAAAAGCTATTCACTATTGTAAATTCAGAAAAACAAAACAGTAAGGTTACACGTTAAAAAGCCACTTAGCTGCTCCCCTGCTGTGAGTTCACACACCAGTTTCTCCAAGGTCAGCTGTGAATTTTGCTGTTTGTTTATTTTTCTTAGAACAAACTCTGATGTCCTGAGATACTTAAAAACAGACAGCAAAGGCAGTAGTTGTGTGAGTTACTGCTGGGTCAGACAGCAGTGTAGGTTTCTTTCTCCTGACGAAGAGTTTTAGCCTGAAACATTGACTTCCCTGCTCCTTGGATGCTGTCTGACCTGCCTTATTTTTCCAGCTCCACATTTATTGACTCTAGCTTCCAGCATCTGCAGTCCTTACTGTCTCTAGATCTCTTTCTCTGCTTGAATTACTGTCCATGTGGTCACTACTTTGTCTTCCTCCTTTTAAAGTGCTGCCGTTTTGATCTGTTTTTCCCAAAGTTCCAAAATGATGCAACAGCTTGTAAAACAGTAATTACTGCTCTCAGAATTTAAGGAAATCAGCTCCAACATTGAAAGTACCTCAAAAAAGGAACAGCTGTTACAGTCACAAAAGTTTCCTGTCCTCCATCTTAGATTACCCAGAATCCTTAACTAAATCAAAATTACTCAGTCCCTCATTTGTCCTTTAACATAAAAGTCAAGAAACCCATCTTGATGCATGCATTAGGAAATCATTTTCCATAGCATTAGCTTTCCCCAATTGGCTATTCCAGTCCTTTAACCCAGTCCCTGGGAGATACACACAAGTGACAGCGCTCAATGAGCTGAATTTTTGCAGTTCTTTGGTGACAGTCTGGGAGATGGAATGGCTGGCAAAATAGTGTGGGAAAGATTGGGTGGGATGCCACCCACTAGGTGGGAGGTTCCATCACCAGTACTGGGTGAGATGGCAGCTGGCGCACCCATCAGGAGTCCAAGCGAGTCAGTATGTACAAAGGACCTCCTCCCATCATCACAGGCCACCCTCATATCCTGTCCCCAGCTTGAGGCTTCTGGACATTGGGTGTACTCACAAGACTGGACCCCCACCAGAGCTAGACTCACACTGGGTTCTTAAATGGACAAAGACTTTGAACAACAGATGGAGCCTCTTACCTCCTTCATCCTGTTCACCTTGAGAGCTCTCTCTGCGATCCATGCTTGCTTCTGCAACTGCTTGTTCTGGTCCTGCAGTTGGCCTATGGTCTCAATGAGCTGGCAAATATGCTCCAGGTAGCCCAGGCCTGAGCCCCGATCACCCACCTTCTCCTGGTTCACCTGGGAGCAGAGTTCATGGTCTTTATCATAAAACACAATGGAACACCATAGACAAGTTACAGTCAGCACTGGACAACATTTCTCAATACTCTTCAGGCCAAACTGATACACTGACTCTGATTCCGTGGGAATGGCACTGACAGTAGTGTGTCTGTGGAGTGACGCTGACTGTGTGACTGTAGGTGTGACATTGACAGCATGAGTGACACAGGCAGTGACGGTGTGTCTGTGTGAGTGACATTGACAGTGTGACTGTGGGAGTGACATTAACTGTATGTCTGTGGGGGTGGCACTGACAATGTGTCTGAAGGAGTGACAGTGAACCTGTGTTTGGGGTGTGACACTGATAGTGTTGCTTTGGGAGTGACACTGAGCATGTGACTGTTGGAATAACATGTACAGTGTGACTGGGAGTGACACTGACCCTGTGGCTGTGGGAGTGACATGTACAGTGTGACTGGGAGTGACACAGACCCTGTGACTGTGGGAGTGACACGGACCCTGTAACTGTGGGAGTAACATATACAGTGTGACTGTGGATGTGACATATTCAATGTGACTGGGAGTGACACTGATCCTGTGACTGCAGGTTCTACATAATCCCTACCTGTAAGTGAAGCTTGGGATCCTTTAGCACATGGGCCTACTGTTGCTCAAGAAGACAGCTTGCCACCACCTTCTTGAGGGTAACTAGGGATGGGCAATAAATGCTGCCCCAGCCAAAGATGCTCACATCTCCAAACACTTCTTGCAACAATAAATCTGGTTAGACATTCGAAGGAGCTTTGTCACTTTGTTGTTAATTGAAGAAGGGTAAAGTAAACTTTTAAACCATGTCATGTTTATGGAGATGTTAGGTCTGGCTGTGTGTGTGGGTGTGGGTGTGGGTGTGGGGTGTGGGGTGTGGGTGTGGGTGTGTGGGTGTGGGTGTGGATATGGGTGTGGCTGTGAGTGAGTGAATGCCTGGGACATTCTGCAGGGCTGGGTGAGGTTTGATCAATAAACTTTGGCAAATTTGTTGATCTCATTCAATTACTATGAGAACCAGTATTGCCAGCGCTGGGGTCAGAGAAAAGTTGCCAAGTTTACTGACCCAACATGTCTTTTGATCATTACGAGCATCTTATATCCATCATTACAGCAAGCCTGCACTTCTCGATAAAGAAACAGAGTGGATTACAGAGTCTGCACAGCTCAGTGTTATTATAGCACTTAAACTCTCCGGATATCTGAGTCTACACCTTCACCCACATGCTTGCACCATGTCATCACACAGCCACTTTCCTTCCTGTCCTGTCACATTGTTCAGTAAGAACAGGACTGCAGACAATTTCCCTTCTTCCTGGACTTTCCCACACTAGCTGCACAGTTCCAGTACCAGTGGGAACGAGGGCCCATTGTATCAAAAAACTCGAAAATTCCACACAAGACATTCCGAGCCACACTCTGACATCATCCCTTTCCTCATCTGGTCACCGATGTCTCCCTGTTTCTCAAAGAGTTGCTTGTTTCCTCAGCTTTGATTCCACAGGTTAAGAAACAAACAACAGATCGAATCACAGCCAGGAATCTCCTAAAAAGGTGACCTTAGCAGCCTCGGGCTGGGGTGGGAATGGAATTTGGAGCAGATATACACACCAACCACAAGAACAAGGCACACAGGTTATGAACAAAGGTGGGAAGGAATTTCAGCCAAATAAAATGTTGAGCAAACTGTTACTTTCTACAGATGATAAAAACGTGCCTCAGCCATAGCCATTCAGCTACTTGGTTCACTAAGGAGTCACTGCAGTACAAAACATATAAGCTAAAGGTGGAGCCTCTTATGTAAATGATAAAACTGACAGGAGGCACAGTGCACGAACAATTTTTTTAGTTCATAAAAATTTGAAATGACAGGGAGTCCACGCTTACAAAGTTAGCAGGATATAAGCTGTGACCATTCCCTGAACCCTGAGGGATTTCCTGTTTAAATCAGGGACCAGGGAGAGGTTTCTTAGGTGGAAAATGACATGCCATTCAGCAGCTGAGAACCAAGAGGGTGTTGGGGGTGGTGTAACAGAATGGATAGAGGATTGACTAACCAATAGAAGACAGAGAATTGGGCCGTCTTCAGGATGGCAACCTGTAACAAGAGGAGTTCCACAGAGTTCAGTGCTGGGGCCACAGTTATTTAGAAGGTATCATAATGATGAGGAAAGTGAATGCACTATCACCAAGTTTGTGGACGAGACAGAAATAGGTGGGGAGGTAAGTATTGAGGACAACACAGAGTCTGCAGAGGGATAGAGACAGGTTAGGTCAGTGGGCAAAATCTTGGGAGATGGAATATCATGTTGGAAAATATGAGATTATTAACTTTGGCAAAAGGACCTGAGAGGCAACTTCATTCACGCAGAGAGTGGTGGGTATATGGAATGGGCTGCCAGAGAAAGTGGGTCCGGCAGGTTTAATAGCAACATTCAAAAAACATTTGGATAGGTACATGGATGGGAAGGGTTTAGAGAGATATGGACCTAATGCAGGCAATTGGAACTAGCTTAGTGGGCACCATGGTCAGCATGGACCAGTTTGGGCCGAAGGGCTTGTTTCCATGCTGTATTACTCTATGACTATGAATAGAAGAACTGGATATTATTTAATTGGAGAATGATTTCAGAAAGCTACAGAGCAAAGGGATTTGGGAGTCCTCATCCGTGAATCATAAAAATCTAGAATACAAGTTCAGCAGCTATTAGGGAAGGCAATGGAATGTTATCTTTTATTTCAAAGGGAATGGAGTATAAAAATAGGGTGCTTTTGCCTAAAGGGTATAGTATCCACAGTATTTCACTTTCCTTAATACTCAATCTTTCATGGTATATTCAAGGCTGTGATAGATTGTTAATACCATGAGGAATCAAGGAATAATGTGAAGAGGGTGGCAAAATGGAACAGAGGCACAAGATCACCAGACTGATTCCTGGGATCCAGAGACTGGATCAATTAGGACTATATTCACTGGAGTTTAGAAGAATGAGGGGGGATCTCATAAAAACCTATTAAATTCCAACAGGACTAGCAGGAAGGATGTTCCTGATGACTGGGGAGTCCAGAACCAGGGATCACAGTCTAAGATTACACAGTAAGTCATTTAGGATGGAGATGAGGAGAAATTTCTTCACCCAGAGAGTGGTGAGTCTGTGGAATTCTCGACTACAGAAAGCTGTAGAGACATTGAATTCTTTCAAGAAGGAGTTCCTAGGGCTAAAGGGATCAAACAGTTTGAGGAGAAAGCAAGAACAGAGTATTGAGTTGGATGTTTAGCCATGATCATACTGAATGGCAGAGAGGGCTTGAAAGACTGGATGACCTACTCCTACTTCCCTCTTCCATGTTTCCACGTTGTTTCTCTTTGTAGAAGAATTTATGACCAGAAGGCATAATCTAAGAGTAATGGTGCACTCATTTAAGATAAAGGTGTGGGTTAGTATAAGGGTTTCCTAACTTACCATATGTCTCCATGTTGATAGAGGATGCAGTCGGGAACAGAGGAAATTACAAAGCATTGGCAGTAAAATGTGAGCTTGAAAATCAGCAGCACAGACTTTGTGTCTGTGTTTACTAGCCCATGATTTTAACCAAGGGAGATGTTGCAAAGCTGGAAAACTCAGTCCATGATGTGGACAGGAACCTGAACGGCAGCACAGTGGCTCAGTGGTTAGCACTGCTGCCTCACAGCACCAGGGACCTAGGTTCAATTCCAGCTTCAGGTGACTGTCTGTGTGGAGTTTGCACATTCTCCCTGTGTCTGCATGGGTTTCCTCTGGGTGCTCTGGTTTCCTCCCACAATCCAAAGATGTGCAGGTTAGGTGGATTGGCCATGCTAGATTGCCCATAGTGTTCAGGGATGTGTAGATTTGGTGGGTTACAAGGGGACGGGTGTGGTTGGGATACTCCAAGGTTCGGTGTGGACTTGTTGGGCTGAAGGGCCTGTTTCCACACTATAGGGATTCTGATTCAATTAACCACAGGGCACTTGTTTCACTCTTGCAAAGAACAATCCCATTTTTGCAGATCACAAAAAAAATGCTGGAAATATTGAGCAGGTTAGGCAGCTTCTGTAGACAAAAACAGACTTAACTTTTCAGGTTGAAAGCCTTTCAACAGAACTGAACAGAAACCATGTTAAGTCCCCTAAGAATCTTATATGTTTCAGTAAGGTTGCCTCTCATTCTTCTAAACTCCAATGAGTTCAGGCCCAACCTACTCAAACTCTCCTCCTAAGAAAATCCCTCCATACCCAGGATCAGCCCACAAAACTTTCTTTAGACTGCCTCCTATGCCAGTATATTTTCTGTTACAGTGTGGAAGCAGGCTATTCGGTCCATCGAGTCCACACCAACCCTCTGAAAAGCATCCCACTGAGACCCACCCACCTATCTCTGTAACCCTGCATTTCCTATGGCTAACTCACGTAGCCTGCACATCCCTGGACACTATGAGCAATTTAGCATAGCCAGTCCACCTAACCTGCACATCTTTGGACTGTGGGAGGAGACCAGAGCACCCGGAGGAAACCCACGCAGACACGGGGAGAATGTGCAAACTCCACACAGACAGTTGCCTGACTTTGCTTAGGTAAGGTGCTCAAAACTTTTCACAGTATTCCAGCTGTTGTCTGACTCATCTTAAAGTAGCCTAACGTGTGGTACCTTTTCAGATGCCTTCTGGCAATACAAATATATTCCCTCCACTGCTTCCCCGTTATTTTTATCCTGCTCATTACTTCATTTGAGAGTTTTGAGCCAGGGCTAAGTGACAGGAGAGAGCAGGAAGATGAAAAGAGAAGGTTTGTCAGAAAAAGAAAGGAGGAGGTCTGTTGATAGAGTGGAGACCAGGAAAAGTTAAAAGATTTCATGACACAATGTTGGAAAGATCGGTAATGGATATAATGAAGAAATGAAGGTAGTATCCAAATGAGACATGAACCAATGGAATGTAACATGAAGGGATAAAGAGCAAAAAGATGTCAAAGAAAAAACAGTGAAATAAAGATGCAAAAATCACACACAGCAAGACAGAGGCAGAAGTTATGATATAACACTGTTGAATTGATTGTTAAAAATCCAGAGTGCTGGTGAGTGCTGAGTTGAGTGTTGTTCTTGAACCTTGTGTTGAGTTTCTCTGGAACATGGCAATAGGCATTGTTCAGGGACCACAGAAATCTCTTCCGTTTAAGCTGATTATCTTTACTGTTTGTGAAGTGCTTTCCTCTACACGGGGTGGGGGGGCAAATATAAACAGACCAGGTGACCGCTCTGTAAGTACCTCCCCTCAGGCTGCACACTGAGATTTGAATTACTTCATAATTTGAAATCTTCACCTTATTGCCCTGGTGATCACAAAATCAGGGAAAAAAACCACCAGGAATACTTGGAAATGAAGGTACAGTTTGAAGGATATAAGGCAGCTCAGACAGGATGTCTCATTCGCCAGCTTTAATGCTTTTCTCCTTCTGGGTTTGGCTTCCTCAGTTGGTCTTCATCTTATTTTAGAAAATCATTTTATGATTTAATCCACCCTATCCCAGAGCTTCTCCTGTATTCTCCTGCGCCCCTGCACCACCTCCTCCTCTAATTTAAAATCTCTTCTGTTTTCATTTCTCTCCAGTTCTGGTGAGAGGTCACTGATCAGAAACATTCACTCTGTTTCTTGCCACAGATGTTGCCTGATGTAGCATTTTTTTTTGGTTTTAGTTCAAATTTCCAATGTCCACAATATCAACAGTTTTGTACTTCACCATTTCAGCTGTTTCCCCTGGAATGAATGTAGGAACAACACTATGTTACACAATGAGAACAGTCAATCTTGTGCCAAAAGGAGTGAAGCAGGTCCAGCTCATCACTGATCTGCCTTGGAGCTGCATTACTTTTCTGCACAGTGAGATCGTATAGCCCAGCATCAGCCAGACTGAAGACCAGATTCTCTCACTTGGCAGGGAAATTAACAAAACCTCACATTTTCTGAAAGTGCTACTGGTCCAACCCCATGTCTAAAGGGGTGACCAGCTATTGCTTTAGATAGCCCGGGTGTTTCTGCAGCTGTTACTGACTTCCTGTCCTTTGTGTCAACTCTAAGATGAACTTCATATTTTAACCATCATAACCAATGGAAAAACTGTCTGGTTCACTAATGTCTTTTAGGGAAAGAAATCTGCTGTTCTTACCCATTCTGGCTTCTGTGTGACTCCAGACCCACAGCAACGTGGTCAAAATTTAACTGCCCTTTGAAATGGCATAGATTTGTATAATAGTTTGGAAGCGTCCATGTTGGAGATTGTTTTAAGCTCCAGACCCAGTCAAGGAAAGATCTTTCTCCCTACAAGTTGTGCCAGCCAGTCAGTTAAAGGACAATTTGGGATAAGCAACAAATGATAGCCTCACCAGTGACGGCCATATCCCACGACAGAATAGAGGAGGAAAGTACCTACTTCCAGCTCTTTCTGAAAGCATCACCAATATCCATGCAACGTTGCCAGCAAGTATCACCAGGCTCCAGTGCTTCTACACACAGCTCCGAGGCCTGCTCCCATCTGCAGACTTCTGTCACCTACTCCAATCCCTCAAATCTCCTGCATTGCTTGCTTACCTCCCCACAATCATCCCTGTCTTTCAGCCTCATGTCCTCTCTCAGTCCCCTATATGATCATAGATCTTAGAACAGTGCATAGATATAGTGCAGCCTCTCCCCAGTTGTCCCTTCATCTTCACCCCAACAGGTTATGTTAAACTGGTAGGATCCTGAGATATCTAACCTTCCTATGGGATGGGTTGGAGGAAAGGAAGTATGTTTTCTGAGGGTGCTTACTTATCCTAGCTGTTAGCATTGGAAATCCAATGAAGTTGAATGATTTGCATTTTGTTTGCGCAAAAAGTGAAGAAATACTTTAGAGGAATAGAGTTTAATATAGACAGTAGGAGCAATGAGCAGGACATGTAACACATGTACTGGAATATAGAACCTTTACAAGTTAAAGCTGGCTGGGTTGTGGTTATGCTTATAATGGTAAAACAGCAAAACAATGCTGAGTACCATCACATTCAAAACTATAGACAATAAAGGCTGTTAATGTGTTGGCAAATTTTCAAGTCTAAGATTAAAATTCTAGTATATATTTTCAGAATAAGGAGCTGATCAAAGACCCAAATTAATGTCTTAATGATCCAAATTGGGATGTGATATTGAATTCATTGGCCCTGCAATGCCACTGCAGTTCTCCTGACTTTCCACCATTTCTCTCTGCCAGCTGTCATCGATTATAGAACAGCCTGCTTTTTCTATTCAATTATGGGAATATGGGCATCACTGCCTGGGCTGGTATTTATTGCTCATCCCTAGTTGTCCTTGAGAAGGTGGTGGTGAGCTGCCTCTTGCACTGCTGTAGCCCATGTGCTGTAGGTAGACCCACAATGCTGTGTTGGGAGAGAATTCCAGGATGTTGATCCAGTGACACTGAAGGAACAGCGGTATATTTCCAAATCAGAATGGTGAGTGGCTCGGTGGAGATCTTGTAGTGGTGGTGTTCCCATATATCTGCTGCCCTTGTTTTTCTAAATGGAACAGTCATAAATTTAGAGATAGTAGGAACTGCAGATGCTGGAGAATCTGAGATAACAAGGTGTAGAGCTGGATGAACACAGCAGGCCATGCAGCATCAGAGGAGCAGGAAAGCTGACGTTTCGGGTCGAGACCCTTCTTCAGAAAAAAAGAAGGGTCTAGGCCCAAAACATCAGCCTTCCTGCTCCTCTGATGCTGCTTGGCCAGTCATAAATTTAGAACGTGTTGTCTAAAGGAGCTTTGGTGAATTTCTGCAGTGCATCTTGTAAATAGTACACACTGCTGCTACTGAACATCAGTAGCAGAGAGACTGCATGCTTGTGGATGTGGTACCAATCAAGTGGGCTTTTTTCCTGGATGGTGTTGAGCTTCTTGCGTGTTATTGGAGCTGCACCCATCCAGGCAAGTGGTGGGTATTCCATCACACTCCTGTCTTGTGCCTCGTCGATTGTGATCAGGTTTTGGAGAGGCAGGAGATGACTTACTCACTGCAGTATTCCTAGCCTCTATCTTGCTATTGTGTCTGTTCCAGCTGTTAGGCTTCACCTCCTTGACGGATTTGTGCAAGTAAGAAGTCTAAAGTTATCAAATTTTACTTCACAAACTTTAATAATGGAAGACCTTAATTTGTATGTAGTATTGGGATGTTGATAAGAGATTTTTAAGCTGGTGTTTCTTCAGATGTCAAGTAAAGTAATACATTTTTGAGGAGAAAAAAATCACAGGTTGTTGTTGGGATACACTTTACACTGGTGTTCCAGTGAGTCTGGCATTTGAAATAAAGTGAAGGCCAAACTGGGATCATAGTTGGTTAGAAGAATGGTCTGAAGTCAGTTGTCAATTGTTAACACAGGGATAAGGTTAGGTTATTGGAGGGAGGCCATGAGCACATGACCCTTTGGTTAAGAATTGCAAATTGGGTAGAAGCTACTAACTGTGTTGACACATGTCAGAGATAACAAGCATGGGGCTGGATGAACACAGCAGGTCAAGCAGCATCATAGGAGCAGGAAAACTTGACGTTTCGGGCCTAAACCCTTCATCAGAAATGGGGGAGGGGAAGAGGGTTCTGAAATAAATAGGGAGAGAGGGGGAGGCGGATAGAGGATGGATAGAGGAGAGGATAGGTGGAGAGGAGGCAGACAAGTCGAAGAGGCGGGGATGGAGCCAGTAAAGGTGAGTGTAGGTAGTGGGGTAGGGAGGAGATAGGTCAGTCCAGGGAGGACGGACAGGTCAAGGGGGCGGGATGATGTTAGTAGATAGGAGATGGGGGTGTGGCTTGAGGTGAGAGGAAAAACAGGTTAAGGAGGTGGAGATGAGCTGGGCTGGTTTTGGGATGCGGTTGGGGAAGGGGAGATTTTGAAGCTTGTGAAATCCACATTGATGCCATTGGGCTGCAGGGTTCCCAGGCTGAATATGATTTGCTGTTCCTGCAGCCTTCGGGTGGCATCACTGCGGCATTGCAGGAGGCCCAGGATGCACATGTCATCTGAGGAATGGGAGGGGGAGTTGAAATGGTTCGCGACTGGGACGTGCAGTTGTTTGTTGCGAACTGAGCGCAGGTGTTCTGCAAAGCGGTCCCCAAGCCTCCGCTTGGTCTCCCCGATGTAGAGAAAGCCACAACGGGTACAGCGGATGCAGTATACCACATTGGCAGATGTGCAGGTGAACATCTGCCTGATGTGGAAAGTCTTCTTGGGGCCTGGGATTGGGGTGAGGGAGGAGGTGTGGGGGCAGGTGTAGCACTTCCTGCGGTTACAAGGAAAAGTGCCGGGTGTGGTGGGGCTGGAGGGGAGTGTGGAGCGGACAAGGGAGTCGCGGAGGGAGTGGTCCCTCCGGAAGGCAGATAAGGGTGGGGAGGGAAAAATGTCTTTGGTGGTGGGGTCTGATTGCAGATGGCGGAAGTGTCGGAGGATGATGCGTTGGATCTGGAGGTTGGTGGAGTGGTATGTATGTCTGACACATGTCAGACATGGGCTAAGTGTTGCTTCCAGAAAGGGTAGCTACTTACTGCTAGGAATAAGCATTTGTCAAAAGGGAACTTGCTAACGGGCTCCTGTTGGGTGACAAAGTTAGCAGTTAGTAGTAGAGCATTCACTAGGAAGTTAGCACTTAACAAGACATTGTCCGTCAATGCAAATTGTCATAGGTTTGTGGCTTGCCATAAGAAATCCAGATCAGGGTTAGAATCCAACATTAAGGGCTAAAAGCTTTAAGAGAAAGTTTTTGTCAGGAAGCTGCTTTCAGCAAACAGCACTCTGAAGTGTATTGCTTGAAAAAGACACCCAAAGGAAGAAAAGCACTCAGCAAGTGGTTGTGAAACATGCAGCTACAGCAGTTAAGGTAAAATGCAAATTTCGAGTTGAAGTCCTAAAGGGGCCTTGTGTTGACATGACAGTTGATTAAGCTAACATCCCACAGAATGTTGTAGATCAAGAGACAGAGAAAAACTCAAAAGTCCTGGGAACCACAGGAAAGACAAGCTGAAATATGCTGAGTCATTGTACCCACATACCCCAACTCACACAGTGTCAATCTTTATTGTCGAATGAATCCTGTTAGTTTGCATATTGAAGCAGTGTGTGTCCTTTTTGCCAGCAAGAACCTTTTTTCAACTCTGTGGTTTAGTATAGCACTGTGCAAGAAAATTTCACTCAGTGCCACTGTCCTGCTTTTTCCTCACAATCCTTCTTCTTCAGATAATGATCCAAATCCCTTTTGAGAGCTTTGATTGACTTTGTCTCCCCCCACTCTGCCTCTCCAGCAACACATTCCAAACCCTTGCTATGTGAAGAGTTTCCCTTCCTGTCACTATTGCTTCTTCAATCTGTGCCCTCTTCTCAAACTTTTCACAACGGGAACAGCTTCTCCTTGGGTACTCTGTGCAGACCCCTGCATGTTGGTGTCAGACAGACACCATAAGGGAATGTCAGGATCTCTGTGGAATGTCAGGATCTCTGTATCATGTGTATTCAGGAAGAACATCACCAGTTGTTTTCCTGACTGGCTGCATTAGAAAGGCAAAATTTTGGTGCATTAACCCCTGGAGACTGCAGTGTGCAAGCCACATGATTATTAACAAAAAATTAAGAGTTATTTTTGTTTTCTTTGACTATCATTGTTTATTAAATATAAACATAATGGAGGAGGAGAAAAGCCTGTGTGACTGCCTCCAAAAATTACACCAAATAGTCATATTTGTAACTGTTTTGACGCAGTCTCTCTTGACTGGGGATATAGAAAGGGACGAAGAAGGTAGGGAAAAGACATGTGAGGAGGCTGAGCAGGACAGAGAAAAGAGAGAGAGGCAGGGACAGAGATAGAGAAGGATAAAAGAGAGAGGGATACAAATAGAGACAGAAATGCCTGATATGGAGATGGCCAGGGGGAGTGAGACAAAGAGTGAGTGCAGTAGAAAAAAAGTTTCAGAGAGTGTGGGAGAAAGCAAGATGAGAGAAAGAAAGAAAGGCAGTGGGGAAGGAAAGGGAGGGATACAAGTCGGGAGAGAGAGACAGAGAGGGAGGGAGTATTACTGCACATACTTGGCAAGAAATGTGAATAGATAGGTAAAGAGAGTTTCTGTTGCTCAGGGAAATATCAGAACTCTTGAGGAACTAAGCCAAGTATACATGTGTCTGACTAGCCTGTAAGATACTCCATTGATACAGCGGATGAGAGAATGTGAGTATGGACACTTGTGTTGACCCAGGTCCTATGAGCTCTGAAGGACTATAGGGAATACAACTAATCCCAGCAAAATAAGGGCAAACTGGAGGAAGTACACTGAAAATTGGCATCACTCCTCAGTTTGTACCTTTCCTTTGGTACAGACCGTTCCCAAAGAAGCACGCCAAGATAAATATCACCTGCTGCTGGTGGAACAGCAACTCAGTGAAAGGCACTCCTTGATCTGCCTGAAACCTGATGGCTCTTCAGGACAAAGAGCTGTTGACAAATGGGTGTTGCAAACTTACATGACGTAATGTCTAGGACTATGTGCTGAAGGATAAGCTAAAGCTTGGGGCAGCCATCAAAGAGCCACAATGGGCAAAGGTCATAGTTTGAGGCATTCATGGCACAGTACACAGAGGGATACCATATAAAACTCTCAGCTTGTAACTACCAGAAGACATTAGACACGAAGTATTAGTGCACAATAAACCTATAATTACATTGAGGCACCACGTTGTGTGTTTAAAAATACTGATCTGGATTGGACATTATGTAATATTAAATTTAAACTGTTATGTTAGGTTTTTTTTAAATTTCCATGCATAAGCATATTTTTAGAAGGAAAAAACCTTTGCATATGCATTATCATACCATGAGCATGGATTGTAATCCTGGATCACCCATAGACATGATAAACTTTCAATTGGAACATATTTTTGAAAACAGGAGCCAAAAGGTGACTGCAGATGTAAATTCAGTGTCTGTCTGGAGGTGAACCCTGGAATGTCACACCTGAGATATCAAGGAAGGAAAAAATGGTACAAACTGAACTGTATTCTCCTGTGAATATCTCAGACTATGAACATGATGTATGAGAGACATGTTTGCAGTTTCAGGAGTACACAAGGACAGGGTTAAAAGTCAGTCTCAAACCTGGTCTGAGTATGCTAGTGGGCTGAGCTACTCATTTGTACTAGCCTGGCCTTGAGCTCTAGCTTGTTCCGAAAGGTGCTGTCGATTAACCATCCCCACCTATCGCCCCTGTGTTGCAGGTAAAGGTATCTATTTCTCAAACTGCTGGATGCCAATTAACAAGACAGTCAAAGGGAAATAGGGCAAAAGAATTTCTGTCAAGATGCAAAGCCAAGAATCTCAAAATCAGCTTCCCAACAATTAACATCCCACTGTTTACTTTGCACAAACAAT
Organism: Ginglymostoma cirratum; assembly: GCA_024137785.1. Classification (NCBI taxonomy): domain Eukaryota; kingdom Metazoa; phylum Chordata; class Chondrichthyes; order Orectolobiformes; family Ginglymostomatidae; genus Ginglymostoma; species Ginglymostoma cirratum. The sequence continues at coordinate 52,573,692 of JAHRHZ010000140.1, read as the reverse complement.
CTGAGAGACTATATAGTATATCTTTTAACGTCTTTTTTGGACTGAACTTTAATTTCTAATTTGTGTGTATATGTGTGTTGTATTATTGTTTCTTGTCATGTTTAGTGACTAATAAATTAACTTTTTTGTTATGTCAAGCCTGGTTAAATTGTCTTCTTTTAAATCACAATTCGTTTGGTCTCAGATAAAGGCATCTACAAAAGGAATGAGAGATAAAAAGTACTGCAGATGCTGGAGAATCCGAGATAACAAGCATGGGGCTGGATGAACACAGCAGGTCAAGCAGCATCATAGGAGCAGGAAAACTTGACGTTTCGGGCCAAACCCTTCATCAGAAAATC
>JAHRHZ010000140.1:51424646-51487915 GCA_024137785.1 Ginglymostoma cirratum | reverse complement strand
TTCTGATGAAGGGTCTGGGCCCGAAACATCAAGTTTTCCTGCTCCTATGATGCTGCTTGGCCTGCTGTGTTCATCCAGCCCCACGCCTTGTTATCTCGGATTCTCCAGCATCTGCAGTACCTTTTACCTCAGTTTGGGACCTTTCTTCCAGACTTTTGTTCTGAATAAGGGTCCTGACCTGAAACATCAACTCTCCTGCTCCTCTGGTGCTGCCTGGCCTGCTGTGTTCCTCCAGCTCCACACTGTTGTCTCTGACTTCAGCATCTGCAGTTCTTGCTATCTCCAGAAGTAAATAATGGCTGTGGATGTACAGAAATTTAAGGGTTCGATTCTCTGAAGTATGTGTAGGCAGATAAAGCCATAAAAAAGTGTCATTTCACATTTCGCAAATAGGATATGCCGACTTTGCAAATATGTACTGATATTCCATTATGTTTCGAGAGTCAGCCAAAAGTAGCAAACTATGCATAAATCAAGCTGTGCATCAAGGGATGGATTTATATGCTACTGTGGACCAAAGGTAGCAGAATTCGTTGATTTTCAGTGGGGTGTTATGCATTTGGGTGAAGATATGACTCCCAGTTCAATGGCTGAAATTTTCTTTATGCTTGTAATCGAGAAGAATAATGTAGTGACATAGGGCAGATAATCCATAAGTCTTTGTATTTGAGCTTCTGTGTGTGTGATGAGTGTAAAAGGAGTATAGAGTAGGATATGTTATTTTTGTCTTCACTTTCAGCTTGGTCAGATTGTAGAGTTTGCTGTCTGACCTAGTATGCAGCTAAAACTCCTATATCTGCAAGGAAGGTAAAGGTCAGGAGCATTGAGAAGATTATACCTGAGCGTGTTTCACTCCATTTGTCACCCTGAGACTGCTGGACATTGTACCATCAAACTGTTCAGGATGAGATTCCCTTCCATCACAAGGTTAGAAGTGAGTATGTTTGCTGATTGCACAACATTCAGCACCATTCACGACTCTATGGATTGGTTTAACATGGTGTTTGAGTGCTGCAAGATGTGGACAACATCCAAGCTTGGGGGATGGTAAATAATTTTAGCATTCCTGCCACACAAATGTCAGGCAATGACCATCAAGAAAGAATCTAACCACCTCCCTTTGACATTCAATCACTGAAGCTCCTATTATTTTGGGAGTTACCATTGGCTAGAAACTGACCTGGATTAGCCATACAGATACTGTAGCTACAGAAGTATGTCAGAGGCAAGGAATTCATTAATAATTCATATCTTGACTCTCCAAAGCCTGTCCACTGCGTGCAAGGCAAAAGTCAGAAATGTAATGGAATACGCTCAGTTTGCCTTCACAAGTGCAGCTCCAACAATACTTAAACACCTTGACACCATCTAGGAAACTGCAGCCTGTTTGATTTGACACTTCATCCACTGCCTTCAGCATTCAGTCCCTCCACGACAGTGATGCAGCAGTGTGTACCATCTACAAGGTGCAGTGCAGTAGCTCTGCCATTGACTCCTTTTAAGACTCCTTAAAAGGTATTTTTCAAACCCAAGGCTTCTACCATCTAGAAGAACAAGGACAAGGGCAACAGATCATAGGAGCACTGCCCCTTAAAGTTTCCCTCCAAAGTCACACAACATCCTGACTTAGAACTATACCACCATTTCTTCACTGTTGCTCGAACAAATACTTGGAACTTCCTGATAGAATGGGTGTACCTACTTACCACGGACTGCACCTGTTTAGGAAGACAACTCAGTACCATCTTCTCGAGGGCAATTAGGGGTGAGCAATAACTACTTCCCTAGCCAGTGATGCCTACGTCCATTGGACAAATTAAAACAAAACTGAGGAGTTTTGCTGAATAGCTGATGTTCTTCAAACCTCGTAGAAACCTCGGAGATTTACAGAAAAGAAATGACCCTTCAGTCTATCAAGTCTGTGTGCCAGTCAAAAACAACTACCTAATTATTCTAATCCCATTTTCTAGCACTTGGCCCACAGCTTTATATACCTTGGTGTCACAAGAGCACATCTAAATACTGCTAAAATGATATGAATATTTCTGTCTCTACCACTGTCTTAGTGAAGTGAGTTCCAATGTTCTACCATCCTCTGAGTCAGAAAAATTTCCACATGTCCCCTCTAAACCTCCTGTCCCTTGTCTTAAATCTATGCCGTTCATAATTTTATACATATAAATTATGTCTCCCTAAATCTCCTTTGCTTCAATGAAAACAGCCCCAGTTTATCTCATCTCTCCTCCTAACTGAAACTCTGCAGCCTCTCCAGTGCAATCACATCCCTGGTACAATGTGGATTCTGGAATTGCACACACTACTTTAACTGTGCTACTATAACAGTGTTGAATGTTGTAATGAGGGATGGCACGGTGGCTCAGTGGTTAGCACTGCTGCCTCACAGTGCCAGGACCTGGGTTCAGTTCCATCTTCGGATGATAGAGGAGCCGGATTGGCGCAGGCTTGGAGGGCTGAAGGGCCTGTTCCTGTGCTGTAATTTTCTTTGTTCTTTGACTGTGTGGAGTTTGCACGTTCTCCCCGTGTCTGCATGGGTTTCCACCTGGTGCTCTGGTTTCCTCCCACAGTCCAAGGATGTGCAGGTTAGGTGCATTAGCCGTGCTGAGTTGCCCATAATGTTCAGAGATATGTAGCTTAGATGTAAAACAAAAACGGAAGTCGCTGGAAAAGCTGAGCAGGTCTGGCAGCATCTGTGAAGAAAAAATTCCCTGTTCTGTGGAATGGTCATCAGACCCAAAAAGTTAACTCTGATTCTTTTTTTCACCGATGCTGCCAGACCTGCTGAGCTTCTCCAGCAACTTCTATTTTTGCTCCTGATTTACAGCATCCGCTGTGATTTCGGTTTTTATGTAGGTTAGGTGTGTTAGCCATGGGAAATGCAGAGTTACGGGGAAAGAGCGGTGGGATGGATCTGGGTAGGATGCTGTTTGGAGTATCGGTATGGACTTGTTGGGGTGAAGGGCCTGTTTCCACTCTGTAGGGACTCTGACTCTAGGCTCATCAAAGGTAAAGAGACTTGAGTGTGGAATAAACGTTTAGCTGATTCTTAGGACTGAAACGCCCGTTTGAGGGTCAGATTTTCAGCACCTTATATGGCTGTCAAGCATGGATGACTTGCAGCAGCCTCAAGGAAGTTCAACAATTTTCTTTGCTGTTTAAAACCCATTCTGGCCATATCATGGAAAAACCAAATGACAAATATGCCAAATATCTCAATGGCAAAGCTCCCAAACATGAGCACTGAGCAAGCAGAAATGAATATGCTTGCTGGGGCACATTCGCATACCAAACGAATTTCTGTACAGCAAGGTAATCGGAGACTTACAAACAGCAGGATGCCCAAAGCTGTGCTTCAAGGATGCTTGAAGCTAACATGACGGCCTAAACATTTTACTCTGAATCTCACATTTTCAAGACATTAGCTGATGACAAAGGAAAATGGTGATGTCACCTGTGATCCAGTATGCATTGCCATGGCAGGCAGTTCATACAGTAACTTGGCAACAGCCTAAAGCACTATATTGATGCTAGTTGATTTTCATAGTGTCCCTTTTTATATCTCACATTTCTGTAGTAATTTAACTTTGGGTAGGTCAGTCTCTTTTCTGCTTTAGAGCACTATGGTATTTGGGACTCAGATTTTCAGCCATTTGCAGGACTACATGATTTGTTGAGTTTCCAAATTTTAATCCTTGAACTGCAGTTTTCTGAAATTGTTCATTTGTATATCATGGGATTGGCACTCCGTTCAAAGGTACCTTCTTGGTACTTCTAAAACATAAAATCGCATAATGTTGGGTTTTTCATTTTTTAATATGGCACCAATGTGCTTTTCTATTCTTTACGAGATTTCAGCCATGTAAAATTAGGTTAAACGAGGGAGGAGAACCTCAAAATATGAAATTAAAATAGAGATGTTAAAAATAGAAACCATCATGGATAATAAATCCAGAAAAGAGAAGCAAGAGACCTTGATCTCTCCTTGGCTAGGTGTATTCTATATGGTATAGGGTAGAATTCCTTTTTCTTCTGGGAACTGAGTGCAGTGGTTTAGTGACTATTTTACATTTGTTGGCAACTTACTACATGCAATTTTCCATCTAATTAAACAGATTGCAGTAGAAAAATTTGGTGTAACTGAAGTTAAAGAGTTGGTTCCAGATGGTGCCAATATTCCTGTCACTAAATATAACAGGTAAGATGACTTGTTCAGATACACTGCAGAAAACTACTAGCTAAAGCCTCATGTACTTTTGTAAAAGTTTCATCTTGTTCGCACATGTTCTGTTGATTATAATAATTGTGCTTAATGTAAGGTGACACTAAATGTGTTGGTATGTGACTGTTTAATTTTATTAATTTTTATTATGGATATTATCAGTTTTAAATGGATTCAAATGATGAATGATAAATGCTTTGCTTGTCTGCATTCTTACTTGCCTGTAGAAATTTACACATGGTCAGATCTCCAGTAGACTAGATTGTGGGGAGGTATGAGAGCGAGTGAGTAGTGCACTTAATGCTGTTTAAAGGGAGTACAAGAACCCTTCTTGCCCCGAACAGCCAATCAAGCACTATTTTCTACTTTTGCCTTTATTTCTTGGTGATCTCTGTCATGCCTTGGATTGATTTGTTAAAGCTGACTGTCAAAGCATCCCGTCTCTTCCAAGCTTAGCTCAAGTATTGGAAATACAATCTACCTTTAATTCAAAGTTGGCTGCTTCAAATTGACTGCTAATTAAAATTGAAGTTATGCAATATATATTTGCGGTGTCATCAAATAGTTCATTTTGAAGTCAAATAGTCACTTGGAAGAGCAGATCTTGAGCATTGCTGAAAAAAAATGCCAATAAAGCTTTTCGTCTTGCACTTATCAGGACAGATGCAAGAGTGCCAAATTACGAATGGAATGACAATTTATTCTTCATGAGGAAGGCAGTATTGTTTGATTTCACAAGTCTGTTTGCTGTGTTGCCCTGATGAATTCAGCAGGGAGTATCTCAAAACTTTGAGCTTTTATACAACGACAACACAAGTGGTGTTTTCCATTAATGGAATGCTTCATCAAGCCAAAAAGATATTCTGCCTGCCACACAAATGAGCAATGTCTAAGAATTTTAGTGCCAATGTGATGCCAAATCTGTAGGCTGTTCACCCCAACGACTGGCGGATTGTATCCAGCAGCACATCCCTTCACCTATTTGGAATAAACAGTGTACTGCCCATATTCAACCATCTCATGCTTGTAAAACTCAGCTCTAATGTCTAACATTAGATTCTATTTGGGTAGCATTTTCTGATAATTATACAACAGCCAATTTGAACATTATCAATTGGGCTCTCTGTAGGGTTGACTTATGGTTGCTGGAAGCTATATATATTCATATGAAGCAACCACTCCTTGAGGCAGAAGAACATGTCCAAACTATTCCACCCTTTTTGAATTAAAAGTAAGGTATGAAGGACAACAGCTCCCTGGTGCATTTGCAATGCCAACATCTTGACCAATCATAACAGACATGTAAGTCAATCACCAACTTCATTTTTTGATGCAGATTAATTGAAAGTAATTTTCTTCATTTTCTTGATATTACAAGTGGCTTCCCCAATAGAGTCATAGAGGTATACAGCGTGGAAACAGACCCTTCGGTCCAACTCATCCATGACAACCAGATATCCTAAATTAATCTAGTCCCATTTCCCAGCATTTGGCCCATATCCCTCTAAACCCTTCCTATTAAATACCCATCCAGATGCCTTTTAAATGTTGTCATTATACCAGCCTCCACCACTTCCTCTGGCAGCTCATTCCATACACGCACCGTTCTCTGCCTGAAGATGTTGCCCCGTAGGTCCCTTTTAAGTCTTTCCCCTCTCACCTTAAATCCAATGCCATCTAGTTCCTCCACCCCAGGGAAAAGATCTTGGCTATTCACCCTATCCATGCCCCTCATGATTTTATAAACCTCTATAAGGTCACTCCTAATTGAAGACCTTTAACCAGACTATCCCATAACGTCTAATGCTCTTGGTAATCAGCAACCTATTAATCTATTCTTCAAACCTACTCAAACTGGCCCTCTGGATAGATTATTCCAAAGATTCACAATCATCCACACCTTCTGACCCCTCATACAAGAAATACTGTGCACATCTGTTTCTCCTACCATACTGGCATTTTTCCACGTTATACTTCATCTGCCACACTCTTGGCCAGTCACTGAACCTATCCAAATTATTCTCTAGCTGTTTTACATCTTCTTTACAACATACATTCCCAACTTAGTTTTGTACCACTGGCAAATATGGAAAATTACATTTGGTCCCCACTTCCAAATCATATGTGAAGAGCTGGGGCCCAAGTATTGACCCTTGCAGTGTTCCGCTCATCACAGCCTGCCCACATGCAAATGACTTGTTTATTCCTACTTTGTTTTATGCCTATTAGCCTATCCTTAATCCTTTCTAGCACGTTAACTCCTTTCCTTTAATTTTGCTAACCAAATTCCTATGAGGCACCTCATCTGAAAATCCAAGCATATGTTATCCATCAGCTCTCCTTTATCAATTTTGTTCATAACATCCTTTTTCAAAAAAAAAGTTTGTCAAACATGAATTCCTGCTTGTAAATCTGTGCTGACTGTGCCCAGTCAGATTATTATTATCCAAGTGTTCATTTATCACGTCCTTTATAGTAGATTCTTGCATTTTCTCTCTTGTTGATGTAAGACTAAAGATCTGTAGTTCCCCATTTCTCTCAATCTTTTAAATAAAGGGGTGGCGTTTGGCAATAACTTGCCCGTCTGACACCTCAACGCTCTTACCTCAATTATCTTATACATTTAGCAACTCTTAGTAGCTGTCAAAGTGGCTTTAGGACCTTGAGCATGTTATCTGTTGGAATACAGTTGCTTTTACCAAAAGAAAGGGGACATCCTGACTAGTTTCCTGCAATAGAAACATCCTGAACAGCCCAGACTCAAGTCTGGCTGTATAATTTCATCTATATGTAAATAGACGAATTTTTAATAGGATTGCCATTGGTGGGACCTTTTCAATGATGACCAGATGATGTGGGCCAAATCTTTGTTTCCAGAAATGCAATCACTACTGCTGAGCCCCGACAGTAACTGGTTCAGATTTTGAAGAAAATCTGGTGGCAGTCATTTATAATTGGAAAGAGATGACACCATCATCTGCTATTTGCCACTGAAAATTTGACAGGCAGAGATTCGAATATGCAGTTATGAAGTGTGCTCACTCTTGCCCAGTCTCTCTCAGTACAGCAGATAGGTAGTATAACATTTCATCAATTCTTTGAAAGTTTTCACACCAATACGTAGTGTGCAGTTTTATGAGGCCTTTGGGCTCAATATCGAGATTTGAATTGAGATCTTTGAAAACTTCTTCATGGAAAGGGAAATAGTCTGCTTATATAGATAATTACAGACTCTAGTGGCAGTATTTATATGTAAGTCACTTTTAAAAAATGTTGCTTGTATACTTTCAGGCAGGAATTTGTGGATGCATACGTGGACTACGTGTTCAACAAGTCGATTGCTCCTTTATTTGATGGTTTCTATGAAGGTTTTCACAAAGTGTGTGGTGGAAAGGTACTTCAGCTCTTCCAGCCTAACGAATTACAGGCAATGGTGATTGGAAATGCAAATTATGACTGGAAGGAATGGGAAAAGGTGAGTATGACTATTCCAGAAAAAGCATGTTCCAGAAAATTTGAGGAATGTAACTGTGCTATTCGAATAAGATTCCAACTTTGAATAAGTGCAGTGCTGCCAAATAGCATACAGGTTTTTGTCTAATGGTTATATGCTAAATGTGTAATGCTTAGCAATTGCAGGTATCCACATGTTTGAAATAGCACAAACAAAGGCTGTTGTAGTTGTTCGTGGAAGTCAATTATCTTAATACTAGAACATCACTGCTGAAGTTCCTCCGGGTAGTCTCCTGGGCCAACTCATCTTCGATAATAACTTTTCGTCTGTAATAAGACCAGAAGCAGGATGTTCGCTGATGCACAATATTCAGTATCATTTGCAAATCCTTCAGTACTGGAGCAGCATGTTTCCATAGGTGCCAAGACCTGGATAGTGCCAAAGTTTGGGCTGTTGGTGATAAGTAACATTCATGTTGTATGTGCCAGGCCAATACTATCTCAAACATGGAGGAAATTAATCCTCTCCCACCAGTCCATCACTGTCAGCATTGTAATGGTTACCATTGACCAGCGGCTGAACCAGCCATGTGCAAGAGCAGGTCAGAGGCGAGGAATTAAGTGGCGATTAGCACCTCATGTTGCCTCTGTCTGTCCATCATCAACAAGGTATAAGTCATGAATGTGATGGAATACTTCCTGTTTGCCTGCAGATGTAGCTCCAACAACACTCAAGTTTGACACCATTCAAGACAAAGCAGTCCATTTTATTGGTATAATATAGTGTGGAGCTGGAGGAACACAGCAGGCCAGGCAGCATCAGAGGAGCAGAAAAGTTGACGTTTCAGGTCGGGTAAGGGTCCCGGCCTGAAACTTCCACTTTCCTGCTCCTCTGATGCTGCCTGGCCTGCTGTGTTCCTCTAGTTCCACACCGTGTTATCTCTGACTCCAGCATCGGCAGTTCTTACTATCTCCATTTGATTGTTAACCCATCTACCATGTTAAACATTCGGGCCCCTACTACCCATGTACAGTGGCAGCAGTGTGTATGTTCTACACTGCAGCAGGTTGCCAAGGCCCCTTTAATAGTACATTCCAAAGCTGCAACCATTGCTACCTAGGAGTAAAAGAGTAGCAGATACATGATAATACCACTGCCAGTATGTTCTTCAGTAGGCCACACACCATCCTGACTTAGAATTCTAACATAATTCCTTAACTGTAGCTGGTCATATTCCTGGAGCTCTCTTTTTACGGCACCTCAAGGACTGCAGCAGTTCAAGTAGCAGCTCATTATCTTTGAGGATAATTAAGAATGGCCAATGATTGCTGGCCTAGCCCACATCCTGTGAATGAATTAAGAAAGATATACCTCACAATAAAAGATCTTACTAAATTTAAAACGAATTCTTGGTCAGTACCAAGCAGTGGGTGCTCAAAACAGAATCTATTCTGCTGGCAATGATGTCTACTCAAGAAGCCTGGACCCTACTCTCCTCCACTGGTATCTTTAAATTGATTTAATTGATCACCATCTGATGGCTGTGGGCATTGACTAACGTGAATTGATACTAGTTTATGCCATCGTGCATCTGTCTGAAAACATCTTGCGCTTCTTGTGTTAAGTTATCACACCAACTGGTCCCACCTGTGTCTTGATTAGGGGCCAGCTACTGCTTCCAATTCTTGTGTTCTATTAACAAGTCATTCTTAACAGCAACAGCTTGCTGTGCATAGAAAACACGTAAACTGTGTATAGATATAAAGTTCCTCTAATGTAGCAAAATTTCACAAGGTACTTAAAAGCATTTTTTATCTACAGTATTCTTGGCATATACACAGAGAGAGGTATCAGGACGTGCGACCAAAACTGAAGCCAAAAATCATGTTTTATGGGTGGTTTTTCTGTGTTTCCATCTTAAAGGAAGAGTGAGACTCTTCTCTCAAGACTGAGAGATTTAGGAAGGGAATTTCACGGCCTTACGGCAACACCAGCTGAAAGTATGGCCACAGTCGTGGAGTGGTGAGAATTGGGATGCAGAGGCAAACTGGCAGAGGGTAAATAAAGTCAAAGGAGTTAAATGTGTGGCGCAAAAGTTGGTGTGGATGGAACATGTTTCAGTTTGTATGACACTGGCCAGTGCAGGGTACAAAGGAGCCAGTTCTGGTGGGATGGGCTTCACTTGAACTCTGCTGGGACCAGAGTCCAAGCAAATTAAATAACTAGATCTGTAGAGAGAGATTACAGTTAGTTAGGGGACAGGGTAGTGGTTTGGGAGAGGGAAAATGTAGCTTTACAAAGGAAAGAAATGTAGCATCACAGAGCAGCTATTTAGATAATAATATCCACAGTCGGATCGGAAGCAACAGTGTACAAGCATAGGAAAAAGTAAACAAGGTGAAAAATTGGAAAATGAAATCATAAAAAGGTGAAATTAACAAGCCTTTATATGTGTGCATATAATATTTGGCTCACAATAGCTTAATTAACCGCACAAATACGGGTTAACTGTATATTGCAGGTATGATCTCATAGCCATTATGGAGGCATGGTTACTGGAGATCAAAGCTGGGAGCTAACTATTCAGGGGCATGTGACTTTGAAAGGAAAGGCAGAAGGAAAGGATGATGAGGTGATATTGTTGATATGGGATGGAATAAGTATGATAGTGAGAAGTGATCTTGAATTGGTAAATGTGGAATCCAAATGGGTGAAGGTATGAAATAAAAGGGAAGACACTGTTAGGAATACTGTACAGGTCCCTAACAGCTAAAAAGCCGTTACATTAATCATAGGTTAACTTTAATCTTCGTGTAGATTGGGATGATCAGATTGGTAGAGGAAGAATTCATATTGTGTTTGGGACAGTCTTAGACCAATATGTGGTGGATCCAACCAGGGATCAAGTAATTTTGGATCTGGTGATGTGTAATGAGGCAGGTTTAATAAATCTCAGAGTAACAGATCCTCTAGAAAATAGTAATCATAACATGGTAGAATTTAGTATTCAGTCCATAACGGAGGAACTTGGGTCAGAAATAACCGTGCTAAATGGTTTGGCAGCTCAAAGTTCCTGTTATAGTGTAATCAGATGAGTCAGAAGGGGAGATGGAGTCACAATATTGATCAAGGAATCAATTATAACAGTGAGGAGGGATGATATTTTGGAAGGATCATCAAATGAGGTCATATGGGTAGAGATAAAAAGGGAAAAAGAGTATTGTGTGTGCATGTAAGCCCCCAAACAAATTCTAAGCCTGTCAGTCTAACTTCAATGATGAGGAAGTTATTAGAAGGAATTTTGAGGGACAGCATGTATCTGCAGTTGGAGTGACTGATTACTTGGAGATAGCATGGAATTATTAAGGGAAGGTCATGTTTGACAAATATGATCTTTTGAGGAAGTAACCAAGTGTGTTGATGAGGGCAGTGCACTTGTGGTGTACATGGACTTTAGGAAGACTTTTGATAGGTCCCCCATGGCAGACTGATCAAAAAAGAAAGAACCTGTGGATCCTTGGTTCAAAGTGGCACATTGGTTCTGAAAATAGCTGAGAGCCAGGAAGCAGAGGTTGATGATAGAGGGATGTTTCTGTAACTGGAACTAGTTTCCAACAGGGTTCCACAGGGTTTGACGTTGAGGCTCTTTTTGTCGTGCAAATCAATGATTTGTACTTAAATGTAGTGGGTATGATCAAGACGTTTGTGGAACCACAAAAATGAGCATGGTGGTTCAGTAGTTTGCCCTGTTGACTCACAGCGTCAGAGACTCCGGTTCGATTCCACCCTCTGGCAACTGTCTGTGTGGAGTTTTCACATTTACCCCATGTCTGCATGGGTTTCCTCCGGATGCTTCAGTTTCTTCCCACAGTCCAAAAATATGCAGGTTAGGTGAATTGGCCATGCTAAATTACTCATAGCGTCCAGTGCTGTGCAGGCTAGGTGGATTAGCCACAGGAGATTGCGGGGATAAGGTGGAGGGTGTTGGATCTGGGTATGATGCTCTTCAGAGGGTCGGTGTGAACTTGATAGGCTGAATGGCCTGCTTCCACACTATAGGGATTGTGTGGCTCTATGAGATAGTGAGGTTGATGGTTGTAAACTGCAGGTGTGCACCAATGGATTGATCAGGTGGGCAATTCAGTGGCAAATGAAATCCAACCCTGAAAAATGTGAGGCAGTGTATTTAGGAGGGCTAGCAAGACAAGGAATCACAATATGGTAAGATGCTGAAAAGTCCTGAAAATCAGAGGGAACTTAGTGTTCCTATTCACAGATCCCTGAAAGTAGATTAGATTGTTAAAAAGGCATTTAGGATACTTATATCAGTCAATGCATAAAATACAAGAACAGGGAAGTTATGCTGAATCTGTATATAACTCTAATTAGACTATAATCGGAGTAAGGCATATAGTTCTGGTCACCACATTATGGGAAGAATGTGATTGTACCAGACAGGATGGAGAGGAGATTTACCAGGATGCTGTATGAGCTGGAGGGTCTGAGCTATTGAGGAAAACCTGGAATGACTGGGATTGTTTTCCTTGAAGTAGGCAACTGATGCAGGTTATCTAGTAATGAAGTAGATACATGGACTGTAGCTCATCTGCAGGGGTTTCAGATCTAAGACCAAGATTGCATGTGATCTGGCTGAGCTCCAGCTGTGCTTCCAGAATAGAGGTTATTACTAGGGAATGCAGTTGGCGGTGGAGAATTCAGTCTTTGGCCCTCACTTTGATTTTTGGATGAAGGAAATGTTTGTGTCCTGTAGACATCTGCATGCTGGGCACCTGTTTTTTGATAGCAAAAACAACAAATTGCAAAATTGAGATTTGTGTATAGGACCAGTTTCCATAATTGCAGGCTATCCAAAATCTTATGATATTGCTAGTTCTGCAGCATAATCTTGTTTTACATTCTATCACAATGCCACTGGAGAATCTCATTCTCGGAACACTAAACAAGTCTGTTTTCATATTTGAAAGAAAAATATTGGTCATACCACTCCCTCACTATTTTGACATTAAATTGACATTAGGGGCGGCATGATGACAGTGGTTAGCAATGCCCCAGACAGCTCTGGAGTGGACAAGGAGGGGTAAAGATTAAAAAAAAAAATTGGGCGGCTAGGTGGCTCAGTGGTTAGCACTGCTGCCTCACAGCACCAGGGACCCAGGTTCGATTCCAGCCTCGGGCAACTGTCTATGTGGAGTTTGCACATTCTCCCCGTGTCTGCGTGGGTTTTCTCTGGGTTCTCCGGTTTCCTCCCACAGTCCAAAAATGTGCAGGTTAGGTGGACTGGCCATGCTAAATTGCCCATAGTGTTCAGGGATGTGTAGATTAGGTGGTTTATAAGGGGATAGGTCTGAGTGGGATGCTCTGAGGGTCAGTGTGGACTTGTTGGGCCAAGGGTCTGTTTCCACACTGTAGGGATTTCATATAAAAAAAATTGCTTCCTGATTCTTAAATGTTTATGTTTTGTGCTTAATCTATTTGTAATCTATCTTTTTATACATTTTTGTATTAAATAATAGTATAGCCTTTTTTTTTTTACAACTCAAACCCATGTCCTCTAACAAGTGGAAAGACAAAGGCAGAAGACACCATGGAATGCTTTCTATCACAGTAGCACTGTTTCAACATCCTAGTTTCTAATTGCGTTCCCCACTCATTACATTTTCAGTCTGCCTGATGAAACGTCCTGAATCTTTTTCCAAAACTGAAAAATTTGAAGATCTATCATCCTATTCTGGAGGGATGAATCGCAGAGTTAAACTACCTCTCTTCACAATCCAGCGCTCAAGTTGAACATTCAACTTTTAACTCTCCTCTGAACAACTTCCTACAATGCCTCAGTAGCACCTCAGTCTGATACTGAGTCATACTGCCTGTGTGGAATTCCTCAGGCAACTGGTTTCCATCCTGTTATCTCTCTGCATGTGATAATTGTACTGCCCGCCTTACAGCCATACAGAATTCAGTTTGCTTGATATACTTGGAGTTCTCTAGCCCAGAGGACTGGAGAAGCAATCATTGAGTATGTTCAAAAAAGAGATTGATAGCTTTACAGATACTAATCATATGAAAGGATATGGGAATAAAGCAGAAAAATTGCTTGAGGTTGATGATGAACCATGAAGAAGAGTGATGGTGTAGGTTTGAGGGCCTATTCCCTCTCTGTTCCTAACCTAATACTTAAATTGAATCAGCTTGTACCTAAGCTTCTTGATTTTGCAAATAAGCAGCTATGTGTGTTTTTTGTATAGAATACTGAATACAGAGGGGAATACTGGGCAGAGCATCCTACCATCAAATTTTTCTGGGAGGTATTCCATGAACTGCCTTTGGAAAAGAAGAAGCGTTTTCTGTGTAAGTCTTTAAACTAATTGACTTTCTGTGGCACTTAAACTGTTCATGATTTTATCCGTTTCTCACTTCCTTCTCTGCATGATGAATCTGAAAGTGATTATCTTTTTTTCAAATTATCTTACAGTGTTTCTAACCGGCAGTGATCGTATCCCAATTATTGGAATGAAGAGCCTAAAATTTATCATTCAGCCAACTGGAGGTGGGGATGAGTATCTTCCAGTTGCACACACCTGCTTTAATCTTTTGGACCTGCCAAAATACACTGACAAAGAAACCCTTAGGACCAAGCTAGTTAAAGCCATAGATCACTATGAAGGCTTCAGTTTGGTGTAAAACTGGCAACCCTTACCTAAACATACTTTGCTTTTTATGTTCTGTTAAAAAGCAGAATCTTTGGAAACTACACGTTTAGCAAGAAATACTGTGTTGTGAGAAATTGAACTGAACAATTACGGTGAAGAGCTTACAGTGTGTTAATTTTAGCAATTTGTATAGAATCATAGACACTTAATGCTACATATTAAAATTATATTTACAAATAATGGGTGTAAATGATCTACAGTGATAACATCAAACGAGTCATTCATACATTGCCTTATTGACACTGTCAACTAGGGTATGGGGAGACTGGAGTGCAGATGCATGGAAAATTTACCTATAATCTTTTCCTTACTTGTTGGCGAATGTAAATTAAGTTGTCTGTAAGATTACATTGTACTTTAATGACTCAATATGTCAGTAAATAGTGTTAAGATTTTTGTAATACAGTCATTTTTTCGTACGTAGACAAAGCATTGAGAAACTATACATATGGCAGCGCTGGCATGCTGTATATAACCGCATGTGTTCTCACAGTCTACTTCTAAACCCCTTGTTCACCCCTTCTCGGTGCTTTAAATGATCATATACGTAATGATTGAATTGTGGCCCTAAGTTCATTTACAGACAGAATCTTGGCTAAAAAATTTGAATCGCCCAAGCCAAGATGCAAAAATAAGTAACAAAGACATAGTATCAAAGATGAGTACAATCCAAGAAACTGTACAGAAGATAATTGGTGGGATCAAAAACTAATATCACATTTTAAAGGGACCCTCTATTCTTCCATAAAACTAACTTACATTGCAATTTTGAATCTTAGAATTATTTTTGTAGGACCCCATCACAACAAAGGGGTAACTTTGGGAGAATGCAGAGCTGCTAGGTAAAGAAATAGCTTAAAATTATTTTTGTAATAGATACAGACATAAGATGAAAGAATTTTGGATTTAAACCTAAGCCAGCGCTCCACTGTCTTTAATGTCACACAGTCCTGTAGTCTTAAGTGACTAGCACTGTTTCAATAGCCATTGCTATCTTGTAGAATTACAGAATAAAATGTTTCTACCATATATAAATGCAATGTATTTGTTCATGGAGTGTCTTGGCTCGATTTTGAAATGTCAATATTCTGTAACTTATTTTCTAGTTACTTTTGGAAAGTTGTTGAATTTTATCTTGCTCCATAAAAGATATGTTACAACCTTGAAGATTTCATTTTTCAGTAAAAATAGTAAATGCCTTAATTAAGCTTGTGTGTAGTTCTCTAAAAACAATTATATAATCATCATATTTCCTGTTGTAATGTTGTGATATTGGTGAAAATGTGGCATCAAAAGCTAGATGTGGATCTTTACATACAATATGTGTATTTAGCATTAAATGGCTGTGAACATAAGGTATTTGCATATGAAAGAATTGTAGTAACTGCATGCATGAAAGTGTTCTCTGATTTCAAAGAATTAGATAATACAATTATGTGATGTGAAAAGTAGTTTTGGAAGACCTCTCAAAATATATAAATATTCTGCTTGCGGAAAATCCTAGTTTTCCAATTCAAATGGTTCACCTTTCCCAAAAATGTGCTTTACGCAGGTTGATATCAGAGTGAATTGCATCTCCACAGATAAGTTTGAGATATGAGAAATGCTAAGCAGTTTGGCTGAGGACTTGCAGCTTAATACATGCCGATGCATGGGGTTCTGTATTCAGTTCCTGAGACTTGTACAGTAATTTATGAAAAGCTGCTTTCCTTTAAGCATTTAATATTTTAATTACAATAAATGTAGCAAAAATAGATTCCAATTTTGTTAGATTTTACCAGAATTCTCAGTGCCTCAGTGTTCATTTACCATTCTATTTTGTAGCATTTCGGGTTTGGGGATCAATAAAGGGGATGCTGTGTTTTTGTAGTGGTCATTTTGATTTTTTGACATGTTGCTAAAAAAGACTTATTTGCTGTTGGACTTAATCCATGATTTTGAATTACATTGCTTTCTGTTAAGATGTCTCCAGTTAGTCCTTTTCTTTCCAAATTGGTGAACACACCCTCATGATCAGAAAGAATACCAAGTTTTTGATAAGAGTCCAATATATTGAGAGCAACCTGGAACTCTGCTTCCTGTTTGCACGTGCTTTCGCTCTTCGCTCTACTAGATGGGTCATCCATGGCCAGAGACTCCGACATAGTTTTAACAGCTTTTGTTTACAACTTCTGTTCATTAATATACCTGCTTTGTGGCTATTTTGTGTTTGAAGATCTGCAAAACAATTTCAACTGTGCTTCGCTTTCCATACAGTAACACACAAACATATTGCAGGTGCACTGCAGTTTATTTTTTGAAAGCTTGCATAGAGTATTGTGAATAAAAAGTAATTGCACATCGCCCTGGTATAAATTCTTTTTGTGATACCTGAATGGTTAATGGTTGTTAGATGAGATTCAAATGAAAGAGTATTATGCTTATTTTTCTGGAGTTACATCATCATAATAATTTCTGTTGTGGTTTCTGGTCTCCTAACCTATCCTGGGACCAATGCTCTGGCAAGAAATGTAACCAAGGCAGTAGCACATTAGTCTAAAAAGAGGAGGGCTGGTGGCAAACGTGGAAAATTAATGAGAAAGAACAAGGCAACAGAGCACAATGGCAGGAAGAGACAAACATGTATAAATTTGAGTGCTGCAGAAGATAAGGCCAATGTTTCCATAAACAGTAAAATACATACAATGGTATAGCATAAAACAAATGGATTGTCACCTGAAATAGAATTAAATATGTATGACCTGATACCATTACAGAAACATGACTGCAAGGTGATCAAGACAGATCTGAACATTTAAGGCAGAAAGTTCAAAGGAAGGATTAGCTCTCTTAATTGAGGTATTTAATTTATACAAAAACAAAAGATCACTTTAGTTGTAAAGCTTAAGATGTGAAATCATTCTAGGTTCCTAGTTAATGTATCTAAGGTAAGTCATTTATAAGTGTAGTTTGGGTCTCAAAGCACTGTAGGAAAGCATGCAAAAAAAAAAAGGTACAGCAGTAAACATGGATTATTTTTAGGTACATATTCTAGGAGGGGGGAGTTATTGTTTTCAGGCCAATTTCTTGGATCAGCATGTTCTAGGCAAAAACAATATAGACTATTCTGCACTTGATAATGTGCAGTGAAACAGAACTAATGACAATAATGGAGCATCTAGGGCAGTATGGATCTTAAGGTTGAAATTTGAATTCAGCACAATCTAAGACAATAGAGCTTTTATAAAAAGAAACAATTTCCAGGGTATTAAGTCAGCTGTCTCAAACTGGAAATTTAAGTAGGAGAGGTGGTGTCAAGAAAAAGCATACATTCTGCAAAGATTAGCAATGGATAAATAGATTGGCCATTATTTTAAAAATCAGAATGATTAAAGAATTGAGCAACTTGAGTATGAGAGAAAGCTTGCTAGAAATGTAAGAAGTTCCTGCAAACATTCAAAAGGAAAAGCATATCTAAAATGAGTCAGAGACAGTGAGAATGCCGATTTCGGATGGAGGAGGATAACTACAACGTAGGCATCCCTGGAAGAGGCTTCGCGGTGGAGTTGTAACTCACTCAGAGATAGTAGGGTCCTGACCCGAAATGTCAGCTTTCCTACTCCTCTGATGCTGCCTGGCCTGCTGTGTTCCTCCAGCTCCACATTGTGCTATCTAAAATGAGTTGGTCCTCTTGAGACTAGGTACTGAATGGGAAATAGTAACATAACAGAAATAGAGTCATGGGGTATACAGGACCTCCAGCCCAATTCGTCCATGCTGACTACGTTACCTAAACAAACAATTCCTGTTTCCTGCATTTGGCCCACAACCCTCTATACCTTCCTATTCTCTCCAAATGTTTTTTGAATGTTATAATTGTACCCATCTCTAACACTTTCTCTGCCAGCTCTTTCCATATGCACACCACCTCTGGTAGAAAAAGCCCCTGGGGAAAAGACCTTGGCCATTCACCTTATATATGCCCCTCATGATTTTATAACCCTCTTTAAGATCACTCCTCAGCCTCCTACACTCCAGGGGAGAAAGGTCCCAACCTATCCAGTGTCTCCTCATAACTCAAACCTTCAAATCTCAGTAATATCTTAGCAAATCTTTTTTTGCACCTTTTCCAGTTTAATAACATCCTTCCTGTATTAAAGGGACCAGAATTGTATATAGTACTCCAAACTAGGTGTTCTGTTTCCTCCCACATGTTCAGGTTAGGTGGATTGGTCATGCTAAATTGCCCATAGTGTTCCGGAATATGCAGGCTGGGTGGGTTTGCCATGGTAAATACAGGGTTACAGGGATTGAGTGGGATGCTTTTCAGGGGGTTGGTATGAACTCAATGGGCTGAATGGCCTGTTTCCACATTGGTACAGCCACATGTAACATGATGTTCCAACTCCTGTATTCATTGCTCTGACCAATGAGGGCATGTGTGTTAAATGCCTTTTCACCACCCCATCTACTTGTGATACCACTTTCAAGGAACTATGTACCTGCCTTTAGGTCTCTCTGTTTGACAACACTCCCCAAGGCCCTGCCACTAACTGAGAGTCTTGGCTTGGTTTGTCTTACCAAAATGTAACACCTCATATTTATCTGAATTAAACTCCGATCTGTCGTTCCTTGGCCCTGGCCCAGCTGATCAAGATCTCATTCTAGTTTGAACAAATTGTCTGTTTTCATTGTAGAAGACAAATAAAATCCTTGAAATATTTATAAATCATGAGGTGAACATGCAGAAGGATCTTAAAACAGTTACAATCACCAAAATAATTAAAATTAAAGGCTGATAGCTCCCAGAACCTGATGGACTTTATCCTAGAGCCTTAAGAGAAGTAGATGGTGAGATAAATGCTTTGGTTATAGTTTTCCAACATTCTCTAGATTACATCAGATTGAAAAATAGTGAATCTAACTCCTGTATTCAGGAGAAAGATTGGAACTACAGGTCAATTGGGCATAACATTAGTCATAGGGAAAATGTTAGAAGCTGATATTAAAATAATAGGAGAGTGCAAGTTCAAAGTAATTGGGTAGAGTCAACATAGTTTTGTGAAAGGGATATTTAATGTGTTGGGAGTTTTTTTTAAGGAAGGTATGTGCTGTGTAAGGAGGAGAACCAGTGGATGAACTGGACTTGGCTTTTCAGAAGACCTATCAGGTATTACTACTGTCATATTTAAATGGTTTGTCCCCTTCAGCACTGGAAGCCACTAACACTTGGATATCAAACATACAGGACCTACTGTGCATTTATCAACAAAGATCAGGAGTAGACTATTTGACCACTTGAGCCTGTTTGGCCATTTAATAAGACCTTGGCTGATTTGAAGGATGTGTAATTCATATGGCTGTCTAACCCAGCAACCTTTTATCCCTTCACTTAGCATGAATCTATCCACCTCTGCTTTCTCAGGAAACGAGTTCCAAAGACGATTCAACCCCTGAAGAACCTCTGTTTTAAATGGTGACTCTTGCTTTTAAACTGTAACCCCTAGTTCAAGATTCTTCGATCATCATATCCACCCTGCAAGTCTCCTCAGGGTCTTTGGTTTGATATAATTCACAGCTTACTCTCCTAAACTCCAGTGACAAAAGCCTAACCTGTCTGATTTTATCCATTAAAACAAACTGTCCATTACTTAGAGAAATTTAGAACCTTCTCGAAACTGCTTCCAATGCATTTGCATCCAGAGATCAGTACTCCAGATTTGGTCTGACTAATGCCTGTTGTAATTATAACATGATACCCCAATTTTTGTATTAAATTCCCCTTGCAATAAACAACAGAATTCTATTAGCTTTTTTAATTACTTCTTGTCCCTACATACTAACCCTTTTATGATTTATGCATGAAGATAACCAGATCCCTCTGCAGTTCAGAACTCAGCAATCTCTCACTACTCAGTTTTGAGGCATAGAATTTAAGAGTAGGGAGGTTATGCTGGAACTGCATAAAATGTTGGTTCGGCCACAGCTAGCATATTGTGTTAAGTTCTGGAATCCACATTGTAGGAGGGATGTGACTTCACCAAACAGGCAGCAGAGGAGATTTACCAGGATGTTGTCTGGGCTGAACAGTTTCAGTTATGATGAAAGATTGCACAGACTGGGGTTATTTTCTTTAGAGCAGAGGAGACCAAGAGGGACCATGATTGAGATGTATGAAATTATGAAGGGCATAGATTTGGTGCAGAAGAAGAAACATTTCTCCTTGATACAGAGATCAATGACTGGGGCACAGATTTAAGATAAGGGGTTGAGATTTAGACCATAAGAAATAGGCCATTCAGCCCTCAAGCCTGTTTTGTCATTTAATTAGACCGTAGCTAATCCAAGATTCCTCATGTCCACTTTCCTGTCTTTTTCTTGTAAACCTTGATTTCCCTACCGATCAAGAATCTCAGATTTAAATATACACAAGGACTTAGCCCCCACAACTCTCTGTGGCAAGGAATTGCAAAGACTCTGATCTCAGAGAAGAAATTCCTCCTCATCTCAGTCATAAATCAGCACCCCTTTATTCTGAGATTATGATCTCCGGTCCTAGACTGTCCCCTTAGGGAAAACATCCTCTTCGCATTTACCTTGTCAAGACAACGATCTCTCCCTCAATGTCAGCAAAATGAAGGAGCTGGTCATTGACTTCAGGAAGTGGAGTGGAGGGCACAGTTTCAATGGTGCTGAAGTGGAAATGGTTGAGAGCTTCAAGTTTCTAGGAGTAAATATCACCAACAGTCTATCCTGGTCCATCCGCATCCATGCTACAGTCAAGAAAGTATACCAACACTCTACTTCCTCAGAAGGCAAAGGGGATTCAGTATGTCCACAATGACTCATCAATTTTCATAGATACACCATAGAAAGCATCCAATCCAGATGCATCACAGCCTGGTTTGGCAACTGGTTTTCCCAAGACCACAAGAAATTACAGAGAGTTGTGAACGCAGCCCAGTCTATCGTGAAAACCAGCCTTCCTTCCATTGACTTTGTCTACACTTCCCACTGCCTTGGGAAAGCAGCCAACATATTCAGAGAGCCCTTCCATGCTGGTTATACTCTCTTCCACCCTCTTCCATCGGACAGAAAATCTAAAAGTTTGAAAACAAGTACCATCAGCTTTAAGAACAGCTTCTTCCTGCTGTTATCAGACTTATGAATGGACCTTTCGTACGTTAGAGTTGATCTTCCTCCGCAGCTGTAACACCATATTCTATTCTATTACCCTGATGTACTTATGTAAGGTATGATTAGTCTGGTTAGCTCGCAAAACAATACTTTTCACTGTATCTCTGTACATGTGGCAATAAGAAATCAAATCAAGTAATTCTTCTAAACTCCAGTGAGTACCGTCCCAACCTGTTTAATCTTTGCTCGCAAGACAATCCCTCCATCCTGGGGATCATCCTAGCGAGCCTTCTCTGAACTGCCTCCAATGAAATGATATCTTTCCTGCTGACAGTACTCCAGATGTGGTCTCATCAGCACCTTGAACAGTTGCAGTATGACTTCCTTTGAAAT
Source organism: Ginglymostoma cirratum (assembly GCA_024137785.1). Classification (NCBI taxonomy): domain Eukaryota; kingdom Metazoa; phylum Chordata; class Chondrichthyes; order Orectolobiformes; family Ginglymostomatidae; genus Ginglymostoma; species Ginglymostoma cirratum. The sequence continues at coordinate 51,465,984 of JAHRHZ010000140.1, read as the reverse complement.
AAGGGCCAATATTCCATTAGCTTTCTTGATTACCTGCTGCCTTGTGTGCTAGCTTTCTGTGTTTGTGCACAAGTACCCCCAAGCCCCTTTATGTTGCAGCTTTTTCTCCATTTAAATAATATTATTCTCTTCTCTCTGTTCCAAAATGAACGACTTCACTACCTCCCACATTACACACCACATAGAAGGGGAGATAGGGAGATGCATGTAGGGCAGGGTGAGGCAGGGGTGATGGAGGTTGTAGGAAAAGGAGTGGAAGCTGGGGGAGACAGAGAATGGGCAGGTGAGGCAGGGGTGATGATATGGAGTGTTGGAGGGGAAGTGACTTGCTCACCATCTCCCCACAACCCCCTAAATCAGAATCAACACATCCTCTCCAAAATTTCACCCTGGGGTTCATGCGAAGTCTGAAGCATTAAAATGGGGCCACATTGGTAAAAAGATTGGAAAGCACTAGCTTGGATTGTAGTCTGAGCGAACCAGAAAAGCTCTGATGAATTCTTGTCTGTTTTTCACTCTGTTCTAATGCTGTGTCTCTTCCACAGGAGGGTAGGGTTGGTTCTGTAAGATTTAAACTTACCTTCAGTGATGGACTTGGACAGCTGATGTTACAGGGTAAGGCTTCACTCACTCACTCTGCAGGTTCCAGTTTTGTCACTCCTGGCTGTACTTGCTGCCCTTGTCTTTTCCCCTTCCTCTATAGTTTGCTCTCGTCTTCCTCAGACCTGCTGACCCTGCTCAGGGTCTGGTTGCTTAGGGCAGTGTCATCAGTCCAGATGTTTGGTGAAGCAAATTGTGGGATTGGACCATTCTCTCCTCGGCGGTGCACGGTATCAGTTGTGGCTCAGTGGGTACCTCTTTTCCTTCAGTCTGTCAGTTGTGGGTAACCCCAAAGACCTCAGTGCATAATCCAGGCTGACAGTCCACTGCAGAGCTGAGTGAGTGCAGCACTGTCACGTAGTGTCCTTCAGATGAGAAGTAGCTCAAGTAGCTGCTTGAACCTATGTAGAAGGGAGATGTGTTCTCTTCTTGTTGTAGCCAATATTTATCTGTCAACTGACATCACTAAAAATAAACTATCTGCTCATGTATCCTGTTGCTATTTGTGGGAACTTAGTTCAGGAAAAATAGCTGCCATTATCCTGCATTGTAACTTTAACCATGCATTAAGCAGTGACTACAATTCATTGACTGTGATGTATATTGGAACATTCTACGTCTGTGAAAACTGCTTCATAAATGAAAATTTGTTCATCATTAGGATATAATTGCAGGTGCAGGTCTGTCACTGTATGACACTGGTTAAAGTACTGGTGGGGGCAGGTATGTCACTGTATAACACCGGGATACAGTACTGGTGGGGACAGGTCTGGCACTGTTTGGTGGGGACAGGTCTGTCACTGTGTAACACTGGGGCACAGTACCAGTAGGGACAGGTCTGTCACTGTATAACACTGGAGTACAGTAATGGTGGGGACAGGTCTGTCACTGTATAAAACTGGGGTACATTACTGGTGGGGAAGGTCTGTCAGTATATAACATGGGGACAATACTGGTGAGAATAGATCTGTCAATGTATACCACTGGGGTACAGTAGTGGTGGGGACAGGTCTGCCACTGAATGACATAGGACATAGAACTGTACACCACAGTACAGGCCCTTCGGTTGTGCCCAACTTTTACCCTAAACCTAAGGTCTATCTAGCCTCCACCCCTACCTTATACTATCATCCATATGCCTATCTAATAGCCACTTAAATGCCCCTAATGAGGCTGACTCCACTACCCGCTCCGGCAATGCATTCCATGCCCCTACCACTCTCTGAGTAAAGAACCTACCTCTGACATCTCCTCTATATCTACCTCCACTCACTTTAAAACTATGCCCCCTCGTAATAGCTACCTCCACCCTAGGAAAAAGTCTCTGGCTGTCCACTCTATCTATACCTCTGATTATTTTGTACACCTCTGTCAAATCACCTCATCTTTCGTCGTTCTAAAGATAAAAGCTTTAGCTGTCTCAACCTTTCCTCGTAAGACCTTCCTTCCATTCCAGGCAACATCCTGGTAAATCTCCTCTGCACCTTTTCCAACGCTTCCACATCTTTCCTGTAATGAGACGACCGGAACTGAACACAATACTCCAGATGTGGCTGAACCAGGGTTTTGTATAGCTGGAGCATAACTTCACGGCTCTTGAACTCGATCCCTCTATTTATGAAAGCTAACACACCATACACCTTGTTAACAACTCTATCCACCTGGGTGGCAGCTTTCAGGGAACTGTGGACATGAACCCCAAGATCCCTCTGCTCCTCCACACTGCCAAGAATCTATCCGTTAACTCTGTATTCTGCTTTCAAGTTTGTCCTTCCAACATGAATCACCTCATTTTTTAAAAATTTATATCAGTGTTTAGAGATTTGAAAACTACAAAAATGACCCCCAACAGCTTCTTGCTGCTGTGTCTCCCTCAGAGGCCCACACACAGCCCGAGAAAGGCCTCTCTCTTCCCCCCCAGGCCGCTCACTCCAAGTTCCGGGGTTACAATACTGGTGGAGAGAGGTCTGTACAACACTTGGGATATAGTAATTGTGGGGACAGGTCTGTCACCATATAACATGGGTACAGTACTGGGGGGCATAGGTCTGTTACTGTATAACACAGGGGTACAGCACCCGTGGGACATGTCTGTCCATAAATATAGGAGCAAAATTAGGCCATTCGACCCATCAAGTCTGTTCCACCATTCGATCATAGCTGATGTATTTCTCAACCCCATTTTCCTTCCCTCTCCCCATAATTCTTGATTCCCTTACGAATCAAGAACCTATATAACACTGTCCTAAATAATCTGGCCTCTATAGTCTTCTGTAGCAAAGAGTTCCACAGATTAACCACCCTTTGGCTGAAAAATTTCCTCCTCATGTCAGTTCTAAAGGGTTTTCCCTTTGCTATAGGCTGTACCCTCAGGTCCTAGTCTCCCGTACTAGTAGGAGCATCTTCTCCACATCCACTCTATCCAGCTCTCTCTGAATTCTGTAAGATTTTGATCAGATCCCCCTCATCCTTCCAAACTCCATCGAGTACAGATCCAGAATCCTCAGCGCCTCCTCATATGACAAGTCCTTCATCCCCAGGATCATTCTTGTGAGCCTCCATTAGATCCCTCCAAGACCAGCACATCTTTCCTGAGATACGGGGCCCAAAACTGTTCACAATATTCCAAACGTGATCTGGGCAGAATCTTTTACAGCCCCAGAAATACATCCTGCTGTCCTCGTCTAGCCCTTTCGAAATGAATGCTAACATTACATTTCCCTTCCTCACTGCCAACTGATCCTGCGCATTTACCTTAAGAGAATCCTGAACTATGACTCTCAAGTCCCTTTGTGTTTCAGATTTCCAAAGCCTTTTTCTAATTAGAAAATAATCTATGTCTCTATTCTTCCTACCAAAGTGCATAACCTCAGAATTTCCCACATGGTGTTCTATCTGCCACTTCTTTGCCCAATTTCCTCATCTGTCCAAGTCTTTCTGCAGCCTCCCAACTTCCTCAACACTACCTGTACCTCCACCTAACTTTGTGTCAATGGCAAACTTAGCAAGAATGACCCAATCAACATGAAGATCAAAGTCACCCATTATTATGGCTCTATTCTTTTTAAATGCTCCTATTATTTGTTAATTTATAGCCTTTTATACAGTGTGGTTACTGAGTGAGTGAAAAAATTCTTCATCATCTTGGTTCTAAAGGGTTGCTCCTTCACTCTAAGGCTGTGTCCTCAGGCCTTAGTCTCATCTCCAATGGAAACATTTTCTCCATGTCCACTCTATCCAGGCCTCTCAGTATTCTGTAAGGTTTCAATCAGATCCCAGTTCATCCTCCTAAACTCTTTGGAGTACAGGCCCTGCAAATGTCTTCATTCCCTTGCTGACTTTTTTACCTTCACCCAAATGGACTCTATGTCATCTGAGCCCAGATTGTTTTTCACAACTGTCCTCATTTCATCTTTGACCAACAAACCTGATTGAGTTTTTTTTAAGGAAGTAACCAAAAACATTGATGAGGGCAGAGTGGTAGAGGTTGTCTACGTGGACTTTAGTAAAGCTTTTGACAAGATTCTGTAAAATTAGATCACATGGGATTCAGGGTGAGCTTGCCAATTGCATGCAAAATTGGCTTAACGGTGGGAGACAGAGGATGGTGGTGTTGGGTTGTTTTTCGAACTGGAGGTCTGTGTACAGCAGTGTTCCACACGCATATGCTGGGTCCACTTTTGTTTGTCACTTACATAAACAATTTAGATGAGAATATAAAAAGCATAGTTAGTAAGTTTGTGGATGACACTAAAATTGGTGGTACAGTGGATGGTAAAGAAGGTTATCTAAGATGACAAAGAGATCTTGATCAATTGGGTCAATCAGCTCAGGAGTGTCAGAAGGAGTGTAACTTGGATAGGTGTGAGGTGTTGCATTTTGGTAAAACAAACAAAGGCAGGACTTAAACCGTTAATAGTACAGGTCTCTGGTGCAGAGTCTGTCCCAGTTGCTCAGAAGGGAAGGGGGAAGAGGAGGAGAGCATTAGTCACTGGGGACTCCATAGTTAGGGGGACAGATAGGAGATTCTGTGGGAACGAGAGAGACTCACGGTTGGTGTGTTGCCTCCCAGGTGCCAGGGTCCATGATGTCTCGGATCGTGTCTTTAGGGTCCTGAAGGGAGAGGGTGACCAGCCCCAAGTCGTGGTCCACATAGGTACCAATGACATAGGTAGAAAGAGGGATAGGGATGTAAGGCAGGATTTCAGGGAGCTAGGGTGGAAGCTGAGAGCTAGAACAAACAGAGTTGTTATCTCTGGTTTGTTACCCGTGCCACATGATAGCGAGGCAAAGAACAGGGAGAGGTATCAGCTGAACACGTGGCTGCAGGGATGGTGCAGGAGGGAGGGTTTCAGGTATATGGATAACTGGGGCTCATTCTGGGGAAGGTGGGACCTCTACAAACAGGACGGTCTTCACTTGAACCAGAGGGGTACTAATATCCTGGGTGGGAAATTTGCTAGTGCTATTCGGGTGGATTTAAACTAGCTCAGCAGGGGCATGGGAACCTGTGGTGTAGTTCCGGTACACAGGAGGATGAGAGAAGGGAGGACATGGACAAGATTTCACCATCACAGGAGTGTGCTGGCAGACAGCAAGCTGGTTTGAAGTGTGTCTACTTCAATGCCAGGAGTATACAGAATAAGGTAGGTGAGCTTGCAGCATGGATAGGTACCTGGGACTTCGATGTTGTGGCCATTTCGGAGACGTGGATAGAGCAGGGTCAGGAATGGATGTTGCAGGTTCCAGGGTTTAGATCTTTCATAAAGATCAGGGAAGGTGGTAAAAGAGGGGGAGGTGTAGCTTTGTTAGTCAAGGACAATATAACGGTGGCTGAAAGAACTTTTGACGAGGACTCGTCTACTGAGGTGGTATGGGCTGAGGTCGGAAACAGGAGAGGAGAGGTCACACTGCTGGAAGTTTTTTATAGGCCTCCGCAAAGTTCCAGGGATGTGGAGGAGAGGATTGGCAAAACGATTCTGGGCAGGAGTGAAAGGAACAAGGTGGTCATTATGGGAGACTTTAACTTCCCCAACATTGACTGGAAATGCTATAACTCTAGTACGTCGGATGGATCAGTTTTTGTCCAATGTGTGCAGGAGGGTTTCCTGACACAGTATGTCGAAGGGCCGACAAGAGGGGAGGCCACACTGCATCTGGTACTTGGTAATGAACCAGGCCAGGTGTTTGATTTAGTGGAAGGTGAGCACTTTGGAGAGAGTGACCATAATTCGGTTACGTTTAGTTTAGCGATGGAAAGGGATAGGAACATGCCACTGGGCAAGAGTTACAGATGGGGGAAAGGCAATTATAATGCAATTAGGCAAGACTTAGGAGGGATAGAATGGGGTAGCAAAATGCAGGGGATGGGGACAATCGAAATGTGGAGCTGGTTTAAGGAACAGATATTGCGTGTCCTTGATAGGTATGTTCCTGTCAGGCAGGGAGGAAGTGATAAGGTAAGGGAACCTTGGTTTACAAAAGAAATTGTATCTCTTGTTAAGCGGAAGAGGGAGGCTTATGTGACATTGAGACGAGATGGTTCAGATGAGGCGATGGAGAGTTACAGATTAGCTAGGAAGGATTTAAAGAGAGAGTTAAGAGGAGCAAGGAGGGGACATGAGCAGTCATTAGCAGGTAGAATTAAGGAGAACCCTAAAGCTTTCTATAGGTATGTGAGGGATAAAAGGATGACTAGGGTAAGAATAGGGCCAGTCAAAGACAGAAGTGGGAAGTTGTGTGTGGACCCTGTGGAGATCGGAGAGGTGCTAAACAAATATTTCTCATCTGTTTTCACTCAGGAAAAGGAGAATATTGTAGAGGAGAAGACTGAGATACGGGCTATTAGACTTGAAAGGATTGAGGTTAGTAAGGAGGAGGTGTTATCAATCCTAGAAGGTGTGAAGGTAGATAAATCCCCTGGGCCTGATGGGATTTTTCCGAGGATTCTCTGGGAAGCTAGGGAGGAGATGGCGGAGCCTTTGGCCTTGATCTTTGAGTCGTCATTGTCTACAGGTTTAGTACCAGAGGACTGGAGGATTGCAAATGTTGTGCCCTTGTTCAAGAAGGGCAGTAGAGATGACCCAGGTAACTATAGACCAGTGAGCCTTACATCTGTTGTAGGAAAAGTTTTGGAAAGGATTATAAGAGATAGGATTTATAATCATCTAGCCACCAACATTTTGATTGGAGATAGTCAACATGGATTCATCAAGGGCAGGTCGTGTCTCACAAACCTCATTGAGTTTTTTGAGAAGGTGACCAAGCATGTGGATGAGGGTAGGGCAGTTGACGTGGTGTACATGACTTCAGTAAAGCCTTTGATAAGGTTCCACATGGTAGGCTATTGGAGAAAATGCGGAGGCATGGGATTGAGGAAGATTTAGCAGTTTGGATTAGAAACTGGCTTTCTGAAAGAAGCCAAAGAGTGGTGGTTGATGGAAAATATTCAGCATGGAGTCCGGTTACTAGTGGTGTGCCACAAGGATCTGTTTTGGGACCACTGCTGTTTGTCATTTTTATAAATGACTTGGACGCAGACATAGGTGGATGGGTTAGTAAGTTTGCAGATGACACTAAAGTTGGTGGAGTGGTGGACAGTGTGGAAGAATGTTGCAGGTTGCAGGGAGACTTGGATAAACTGCAGAATTGGGCTGAAAGATGGCAAATGGAGTTCAATGCAGATAAATGTGAGGTGATGCACTTTGGGAAGAATAATAGGAAGGCAGAATACTGGGTCAATGGAAAGATTCTTGGTAGTGTGGATGTGCAGAGGGATCTTGGTGTCCAGGTACATAGGTCCCTGAAAGTTGCCACCCAGGTTGAAAGTGCTGTTAAGAAGGCATACGGTGTGTTGGGTTTCATTGGTGGAGGGATTGAGTTCCAGAGCCGTGATGTCATGCTGCAACTGTACAAAACGCTAGTGCGGCCTCACTTGGAATATTGTGTACAGTTCTGGTCGCCCCATTACAGGAAGGATGTGGAAGCATTGGAAAAGGTGCAGAGGAGATTTACCAGGATGTTGCCTGGTCTGGAGCGAAGGTCTTATGAGGAAAGGCTGAGGGACTTGGGTCTGTTCTCATTGGAGAAGAAGGCTAAGAGGGGATTTAATAGAGACCGACAAAATGATCAGAGGATTAGATAGGGTGGACAGTGAGAGTCTTTTTCCTAGGATGATGACGTCGGCTAGTACGAGGGGGCATAGCTGCAAATTGAGGGGTGATAGATTTAAGACAGATGTCAGAGGCAGGTTCTTTACTCAGAGAGTGGTAAGGGCGTGGAATGCCCTGCCTGCCAATGTAGTTAACTCAGCCACATTAGGGGCATTTAAACAGTCCTTGGATAAGCATATGGATGATGATGGGATAGTGTAGCGGGATGGGCTTAGATTAGTTCACAGGACGGCGCAACATCGAGGGCCGAAGGGCGTGTTCTGTGCTATATTGTTCTATGTTCTATGTTCTATGTAGGGCCCTTGATAGTGTTGTAGAACAGAGAAACCTAGGGTTCAGGTACATAGTTCTTTGAAATTTGTGTCATGTGTAGACAAGGTAGTTAAGAAGGCCTCTTCTGGAGTATTGTTTGCAGTTCTGGTCATCTTGCTATAGGAAGGATATTATTAAATTGGAGAGGTATCAGAAAAAAATGATCAGGAATGGAGGGTTTGAGTTACAACAAGAGGGTGGATAGGCTGGATAGGCTGGGACTTCTTTCACTGAAGAGTAGGATGTTGAGGGGTAACCTTATAGAGGTTTATAAAATCATGAGGGGCATGAATAGCAAGGGTTTTTTTTCCCTAGGGCGGGCTGGGCAGCATATTTTTTAAGGTGAGGAGAAAGATTTAAAAAGGACATGAGAGACAACTTTTTTTTTTGCACAGGGAGTGGTTCATGTGTGGAATGACCTGCCAGAGGAAGAGGTGGATGCAGGTACAGGTACAACATTTAAAAGACATTTGGCTAAGTTCATAAATAGGAAAGGTTTCGAGAGAAAGGGGCCAAACACAGGCAGATGGAACTCGTTTAGATTGGGAACACAGTCTAGTTGGGACCAAAGGGTCTGTTTCTGTGCTTATTACTCTATAACTTTATAACAGTGCTATCCCACCCGCTTTTATTTCTGTCCTGCCTTTCCAATAGGTCAAAGGTTTAAAGATGTGAGGATCTTTTTGTTTCCACTCAGAGGGTGGGGGGAATCTGGAACTCACTGTCTGTAAGGGTGGTAGAGGCACAAAACCTCATAATATTTAGGCTGCATTTGCTGATACTGAAACACGCGCACACTGCATCACTTTGAATGGCATGTATGTAAATTTTGGAAGGATTTGGCCAGAGTAAGGGAGAAATCAAGACTTTGGGGTTGGGAGAAGAAATCAGGATGAAAGGGGGTGGGGGGAAGATGACTGTGGGGTGCGGGATGGGGGTGAAGGAGAGATCAGGAATGTGGGATGGGGGGAAGATGACTTTTGAGAGGTGGGAGGCTATACGGTTGGAAACTGGTGAAGTGGGAGACTGTGGGGTTGGGGAGACTGTTGGGGGAAGAGAAACTAATGAGAAGGGGTGGGGAGACATGACCCCAACTTCTCTGAGACCTACTTCAAAATTGTGCACGTGCATTAATGTATTTATGTGATGTCATACGTGATATGTAATTGATGAGGTCAGTGCTCAGAGCCATGTGTTCCCATTGATTGCACATACACGATTGCTGGCTGTTCTCAGTGTCAGCAATCACTCCCTAACATTGAAGAAGTATTGAGATGTACACCTGTAATACCATGACATACAAGGCTATGGGCCAAGTGTTAGAAAATGGGATTAGAATAGTTAGGTGCTTGCTCTTGATCAGCATGGATGAGATGGGCCAAAGGGCCTTTTCCTGAGCTGTACATCTCCATGGCTCCTGCATGCTTTTGTATTCTTCCTACCACAGTGAGTAGTTGCACATTTTCCCACATTAACATTTATTTGTCATAACAAGGTGTAGAGCTGGAGGAACACAGTGGGCCAAGCAGCATCAGAGGAGCAGGAAGGCTGATGTTTCGGGTCTGGACCCTTCCTCAGAAATGGGGGAGGGGAAAGAGGGTTCTGAAATAAATAGGGAGAGAGGGGGAGGCAGATAGAAGATGGATAGAGGAGAGGATAGGTGGAGAGGAGGCAGACAAGTCAAAGAGGCGGGGATGGAGCCAGTAAAGGTGAGTAGGGAGGAGATAGGTCAGTCCAGGGAGGACAGACAGGTCAAGGGGGTGGGATGAGGTTAGTAGGTAGGAGATGGGGGTGGGGCTTGGAGGTGGGAGGAGGGGATAGGTGAGAGGAAGAACAGGTTAAGGAGGCAGGGACGAGCTGTGCTCAGTTTGCAACAAACAATTGCACCTCCCAGTCGCGAACCATTTCAACTCCCCCTCCCATTCCTCAGATGACATGTCCATCCTTGGCCTCCTGCAATGCCACAGTGATGCCACCCAAAGGCTGCAGGAACAGCAAATCATATTCAGCCTGGGTACCCTGCAGCCCAATTGTATCAATGTGGATTTCACAAGCTTCAAAATCTCCCCTCCCCCAACCGCATCCCAAAACCAGCCCAGCTCATCTCCACCTCCCTAACCTGTTCTTCCTCTCACCTATCCCCTCCTCCCACCTCAAGCCCCACCCCCATCTCCTACCTACTAACCTCATCCCACCCCCTTGACCTGTCCATCCTCCCTGGACTGACCTATCTCCTCCCTACCCCTCCACCTACACTCCCCTTTACTGGCTCCACCCCCGCCTCTTCAACTTGTCTGCCTCCTCTCCACCTATCCTCTCCTCTATCCATCTTCTATCCGCCTCCCCCTCTCTCCCTATTTATTTCAGAACCCTCTTCCCCTCCCCCATTTCTGATGAAGGGCCTAGGCATGAAACGTCAAGCTTTCCTGCTCCTCTGATGCTGTTTGGCCTGCTGTGTTCATCCAGCTCCACACCTTGTTATCTCAGATTCTCCAGCATCTGCAGTACCTTTTATCTCTTAAAAAAATAGTTGAGCCCATTGTCTTTTGATTAGCTCTTCAATTCCTGGTCAGTATTGCTCTGAACACAAAAGGTGGGGCTGATTGGTCAGATCTTCTCCCTCACTACTCAATTGAGTTATTGAATAAAATATCTTAAGTTTCATTGGCTTAGAAAAGCATCTTTTCCTTTTTTTTTTGACTGCAGTACAAAAAGTGGACTTTACACAAATTAACGACTCACTGGAGAAGTCAGCCTGTACCATCGATACAGGTCCCACTTGCCCAAGTTGCCCAGCAGTCAGTACCCATTTGATGCACTCACCTCTAATTTTATTTGCCTGATGCCAACATGCACATTGCTCAGTAACAATCCTGAGATTGGCTTTTGGAGATTCTGCTTTTTAAGAACTTGGTGTTCAGCTCATCAACTATGGGGCCACCTATCTCCAGAGTAATAATAGAAGCAATGATGCAGAGACTTGAAAGTACAGCCCTTCTGCTAATTCAGCCAAAACTATGGAAACAATATGTGGACAACACCTTCGTCATTATTAAAGGGACCAAAATAGAGGAGGCACACGAACTAATAAACCACACCCTCAATGGGCTCAGATTCACCAGGGAAGAGGAAAAGAACAAACAGCTCTCATTCCTGGATGCCATGGTAGAACGCAGGACAAATGTGGCTTTCCTGTGTACTCCTTTTCAGGAATTCCCCACACTGACAAAGTATTAAATTTCAACAGCAACCACCCTAACAACCACAAATGAAGTTGTGTGAGAACATTTAAACAGGCAACACAATGCAGCAAGAGAGCTACGCCAAGAAGACAACCTCTTCCAGGTATTCAAGGACAATGGATATTAAAAAAAAAAAAAACTGGGTCAGAAGATGCCTATTACACAAACACCAGGAAGATACTACACACCCCAACACACTCATCACGCTACCTTACATCGGGAACACATTGGAACTGACCACAAGACTCCTGCAACCATTGGCATCAGAGTAGCATACAAACCCGCATCAACTCTATGCCAACTGCTCACCCAAACCAAAGACCCACTACCCAATATGGACAGGACCAATGTCATATAGTTTTCTAACGAAATACAAGATTCCCTGCAGAGACTATGACAAACATTATATTGGACAAACAGGAAGGAAATTAACCACAAGAGTACATGAGCATTAACTAGCAACAAAAAAAAAAATAAATAAAAATAAAAAAAAATAAAAAACACACGACCAATACTCATTTATCTCCATCCACATGGATAAGGAAAAACCACCAGCTCAATTGGGACAACACCAGGATCTCGGGACAACCAAAGGAGAGACAAGCACGGGAGTTCCTATAAGCCTGGTTCTCCACTAAGGCCATCAATAAACAGAGCTAGACCCTATATCTACACACTCCACTGCAAAGGAGAACTAAAAGTGAGGTAATCCAGCTCAGTGGACACCAGAGTTTGAATACCAGGCAGGCAAACATAACAGTACTTCATTTGAGGCTGCACTGATATTACCCAGCTGGGTAACAAAACATCTGTGGAACAACGAACCAGGTGGACTATGCCAAACCTCTTTCTTTGTCATGCTGGTGGTTGGTACCTAGATGACAACGACTGATCCGCCCACTTCTTTTGCAGGTTCCTCTCCATAGGGAGAATGTCAGAAATCTAGCACCAGGCAAAATTACAGCCAGCTGACTGGCCTTTGAATGTCGAGAACAGTGTCAACCTCTCTTGCTGTCAGTGTGCCATACTTCCAGCGCACTGCTTTTTGCTTCCTGCACCACAGTGCCATGTTCAATTGGCTCATCCAAACAAGCCAAAAAGAATCTTGAGCCTGTTGAGTGACTGCACATAGTCGGAGGCCCCTGTGCTCCTGCCCTCTAGGTCCTTACACCTGCCTGAACACTGGCCGAACCAGAAGACAGGGGATCCTAATTGTTGTGACAATGTTTTGGTACAAAGAATGCAGGAAACAGGCCCATCCTTAGTTGCTTAGTCTGTAGTTCAGCTCAGATATATCACAAATGTTTCCCCGATGGTACTGCCATCCATGAGGTCCCAGATGCCATAGCCATGGCCATGGCAATGGCATCTGCCCTGCTATCCTTAACATGTTGGCTGGCACAGTGGGTGGGATGGATTGCCCAGGCAATTTGGGAACTTTCAGGGGGTGATCCACTTGTCACCTGCGTATTTTGAATATTGCTGATACACCAAATACAATAATATCTCCTTTAACACAAAGATCACACAATACCTCAATCCAACCCAGTGAATGCAAAGTCAGAAATAATTACAAAGTAACTATAGACCATTATTCAGTGTTTATTTTGTAAAGTGCACATATTCTATTATTTTGTTTCAAGTGATAAAGACATTTAATTTAAAGCAAATTACTGAAAAAAGTCAATAGCAACTGTTAAGGAGCTAATGAGGAAGCTCATGATGCTCAAGTTTATAGTGAGATCCACAGGATGGACAACGTTGGGGACTTCCTGAGTGGAGCCAGAACCAAACAACTGCAGTGTTGTCCTCTTCACCTAAAGTTAAAACAAACAGCAAAAATCAGACCTTGGCTAATTGCAATACTTGCACCATTCGTTTGTAAAGTTATGGAGAGCAGAGACATTTTTAGTTTAAAAAACACTTGACAAGTGGAACGTTCACTTTAGCCCAAAGCAGAGTCCAGGGGATCAGGTCATGTCTCCCAGATTCTGTACAGACAAGAACTAATGTCTCTGTAAAGTCATAAAAAGTGCAACAACCATGGTTGGAGTACTCTCCCACTAGGAGGCACTCTGGACAGGACTACCATTTGTAAAATGTACAGCTCCTATCACCTGGGTATTTAGAGAGACTCATTTAGGGTTTCCCTCAACTTGAGAAACCACAGACAGCATAAAAGGAACCAGTTTATCACTAGAAGTGAAATGTCACCATTATCCTCCATAGTGTGGCAGTGGTTTTTAAAGAAGAATGGCTGCGTGGGCAATGGAAAGTTCAATCAGTCATAGAATTGAAACTGACTACAGATAACATTCTTTTCTCCTCCTCCCCTCCCTGCCAAGAGAGGGTCATCGGTCTAGAGACTGACAGCACAGCAGGAAGGGGATGGAGAGACATCATCCAGGAAAGGAAGCAAACCCTGGAAAAAGGTTCTTTCAGGTTGAGAGAAAGAGCCTCATTTGTCTTCTAAAAACTTGGTACAACTTTGTAACATTTTTAGGCAAAAAAAAATTCCTACCTCCATTCAACCTCTAAACAAAAAAAAAAAAAAAAAAATCACACAAAGAACCAGCAAGACCTGCACTGCCTACATCTTAAAAGAAGGACTGAACAATAGTTTTGATTTGTTTGTTATTCTGTCCATTAACAAAGTATGTGCTTTGTCTCTTGGTTTCAATGGTCCTTCCTGTACATTTTTAATGGTTACAAGGTGTGGAGCTGGATGAACACAGCAGGCCAAGCAGCTGGAATGACATGTTAAACTTCTTTTAATCACAAGAAATACTTACCAAAAAAACCCTGCTTCATATCTACCCTTTAAAGTCTGAACACCAAGTATAAAACACAAACAGAACTCTTAGACAAAGATGACAAGGACAAAGGGGAAAAGGTTATCTTGCCATCTCACCTCATGTCATATACTATTTAAGAATTTCATTTGAAAGTTATCTAAAATGAGACAATTTGATGCAGTTTTTAAAAAAATACACTTTCATTCCTTCCCTGTTTTCCAGAAAGCAGTGCATGGACAGGGGCTTGAAAAGGAAGGTTTCAACAAGGCCCTGGGATTAGAGAAGGTAGCTCCAGTCAAACAGCTATGACAGCACAGGTGTCCAGGAAGAATGGCCTCCTCAGCCATCATTACAAGTGGTTTTACAAACTGCTCTTCAGATATGTACATTTCTCATGACTACTATTGCAACTTGTGGACAAATAAACAACCATACAGTGGATGACAGGAATCCCACATTCACTGACAGGTATGGGTTCAGAAATGACATCAGTTGGACATCTGCCCCATTCTGGGATTTGACTGGTGATGCACTCAGCTGCTGGAGTGAAAGGTCAATTGAAGTAAACATCTTCAGTAAGATCTGTAACTTACAAATGCAACCAACAAGCCTCTTCTCAGTGATTGAAGGAACAATATGTGGATCCTCCTTGGTGCCTGCATACTCTTTAGGTTTCAGGATACTGTAGGGGTCCTACAGAAAAATGTAATTGAAACAATCTTAAAAACAGTAGATAAAAGTAAAAATCTGAGCAACACAATAATCTCTAACTGGTAGGAACTGTGAGGAGAGACTGGAGTTTAAAACTGCACTGTTATGGTTGGGAATCTTTTCTAACTAATTCTAGACTATTTAAATTCTAGCTTAAACTATTTTTCAAGTCTCCACACATCTTAGAAAGAGATTATTTCAAATGAACTGGAATTCCAGATAAGCTACTGAAGTTACCCTATATCGCTTTATCACCTCTAAGAAAAAAAATCATCTATAAAAAAGGTAGACAAACAGGAGACTGGAAGAACACAGCAGGCCTGGCAACATCTGGATGAAAGGAGCAGTCAACATTTCAGGTGTTCTTCCAGCCTCCTGTCTGTATAACTTTGATTCCAGCATCAGCAGTTTTCTTGTCTCTTAAAAAAAGATTTCCAACACCACTGATCAACTATCTGTAGGTGCGTGATAAACAAACAAGCATTTATCTTATTTTTACACAAGAAACAACTTCCCACCTTCACAAATTGCATTTCCATGAACAAAGCTGATCCTTTGTGAAATGTCATGAGATTCCAGACCTTTCACACCTCATTGGATTTAGTTCACAGCTAAAGCTTCTACAATTTTCTTAGCTGTCTATGTTAGACTATATTTAAAAAAAGACAAGCCACTGAATAGCTGACCTCAAACTTCACAAGGAATGTCTGGTCCTGCTGAACCAATCACAGCACACTGCTTCTGCAGGAGCTCTCCATCACCATCACAAACATTATCATGTCACACTGTTAAACGTACACATGGTACAGCAACTTAACATGCAGGGGACTGGCTTTTCCTTTGGGGATCCTGACTGTTTCTCCTAATCTTGGTATTAAGACCTGCAGAAACAATGCAAAACACCCTGTTAATGGTCACAACCACCAAGTACAGAAAACCTGGGCAGTACAAAAACAGTGAAATATTCCAAACTAAACCCCACCAGTGAATACTGAAGCGATTGCACTAGGGCTCTACAGAAGTACTCCAAATCAAATAAAACAGAAAAGAAAGCCTTCACTTCCTACCCATCACCAGACTCAAAGGATTTAATACTAACCCTCTCAAAAAAATAAAAAAGGTCATTGATCAGGCCTCTGTTAGACTACTGAACAAGAAGAGGCCTGTTAAGACTTTAGGAGGTGAAAAAGGCAATTAACTAAAGCAGACCAAGAACGCAGAACTTCAGTGATCTACACAGAATGGGAAGCTGGGGCTGTTCTCATTAGCACAGAGCAGCTTTAACAGAGTTCAAAACGTTGAAGGGTTTTGATAGAGTAATTTAGGGCAATGGGCAGGACAGTGCCTCAGTGGTAAGTACTGCTGTCGCACAACACAGGTGTACCAGGTTCGGTTCCACCCTCGGTGGGCCGTGCGTGGAGTTTGTACATTCTCCCCGTGTCTGCATGGGTTTCCTTCAGGTGCTCAAGTTTCCTGCCACAATCCCAAGATGTGCAGGTTAGGTGGATTAGGCGTGTTAAATTCTCTGTAGTGTCTTGGGATGTGCAGGTGAGTTAGCCACAGTAAATGTTGGGTTATTGGGATAGGGTATGGGTCTGGGTGGGATGCTCTTTGGAGGACTGATAGACTCAACAGGCTGAGTGACCTCTTTCAGCACTGTAGGGATTCTATATCCCAGAACCATAGGACCCAGATTAAAACAAACATTCTTAAAGAGTGGAACAAGGTGGGCAGCATGGTGGCTCAGTGGTTTGCACTGCCGCCTCACAGCACCAGGTTCGGTTCTACCTTCAGGCAGAAGTGGGTGGAATTTGCACATTCTCCCACAGTCCAAAGAAGTGCGGGTTAGATGATTCTGCCATGGCAAATGCAAGGTTATTGGGATAGGGTCAGGGTGGGATGCTCTTCGGAGGGTCTGTGTGGACTCGATGGGCCAAATGGCTTGCTTCCACATTGTAGGGATTTTACGATTCTAAGTTGTGTTCAGCCAGAAATGCTGGTTGAAGCAAATGGATAAAATGGTAACTTTGAAAAAGGGAAGTGGATAAATATCTGAAAGGGAAAATAATTCAGGGCCATGGGGAGAGTTGGTGTTAATTGTAGCTCATTCAAGCCTGTGCTTTGTTTCTTGTATGACTATGACAGATAATAAGTAGATTAGTCTCCAATAAGAACCCACAATCGTTCCTTTAGTTTAAACTAGAAGGCAGCAATTAACGTGATTGCTCAAAATATCATCCAAAGTCAGTTTGTAGTGCAGTCCCTATCCCAGTGCTGGAGACCTAAGTTCAATTCCCACCTGCACCAGAGGTGGGTCATATCATGTCAGAACAAGTGAATTGAAATCAGAGCAAGGAATCAAACTGTTTCACATTGGAACAAAATTAAACAGTGATTTTCTAAACTTATTCAGCATGTTTTGTCAACATGTCACAAATGAGTTATTAAAAGTTGAGATCATGTAGATGCATTATCAGCTGTTTTGCTTTACTTTAAAAATAAATTGAGCCTACCATCCCTTTCTTCATAGCTTGCAAGGTTTTCCGCTCAAGCCCAGTTGATTGTTCTTCATCTGTAGGAATACCTAGTGTAGAAAGTCTAAAGTAATTTGCAGTATCCTTACAACACTGCTTCAAGCCAGGTACACAAATGAAATGCTGTATTACATCTTGCGCAGCCTTTTAACTAACAACCTTCAAATCAACTCTGGGCCCCAATTTTCAAATACTTAATTACCCACTGTTCTTTAAAATATAAAAGACACAACTTTCCATGAATCAGGTTGTAGACTGCTGGACTCTGAAACAAAACAGGTGACACAGTTTCTAAAACATGGGCTTTCTCCCAGCCTCTTTTATTCCATTTAATTTTAATTCATGTCAAAATACTTCCAAAAATAATCACAGCTACCACAGATTCCAACTTTATGAGCTGTTGAGCCTCTCTGCCAGGTCTAGGGAACTTATTTGGCTAACTCAAAATGAACCATTACAAATCAAAGAACATGTTAGCCTCAAAACATCTCTACAGCTCAGTTTACAATTTTAAATGCATTTCTACTGAATGCTTGCTTTCTGTTCAATTACTCCCCAATTGAAACATTACATCAGACAACAGATATTCGATTTTCTGAACTGAAGAGATTTAGCACTGAACTAGGGTGAACTTTCTGAACAGAGTATAATAATTGGTAAGGGCAAAATAGTTAATGGTGTTGGATTAGCTCAAAGTTAATTATAAACCACTGGATCAATCTTCAGTCAGTGACAGTCAACACAATGACCACAGAGAGATAAAGAGTTTGAGAATCATTTAGATTAAGTTAAAAACAACGAAGTGGGAAGTCGAGGCCCCTATTAAATGGCAAACTCCTCCAGCTGACCTTTCACCCCGAGGGGGGGTCTCCCCACTCCCCCTCCTTGCTCAGGGAATAGTTCCGCCTGCTCGACCCCCTCCACCCTCCTCCTCCAAATGAGGTCACCCAGGGGTCACAGTCAGGACGGGGCCCGCATTTTCAGAGCCTGGTTTACTTCCCACACCCCCACACTCCGCTGATAGCATCCCACCCCAGAAACTCTCTTTACCCGAAGATGCCATGGGCCTAGAGACAGTGATCCTCGCTGCCCCTAAGCGCCTCAGGCCGCTAGCAAGCCCGCGGAGCGTACACACTCTCCCCATCTGACACAACGCCATTCTAGCGACGAGTGAGTGACCGGGCCGCCCTTCACCAACTTTATACGCAGGGACGGATCAGACCGCTGACGGACAGCGAGGGTCGCCAATCGGAGAATGGGGGCGGGATCAGGGACCCAGCGGGTCCATCCGGGTGACCAATTAAAGAGCGGATCTGAAAACGGGACGCTGATGGACAGCAGGGCTCACCATTCAGAGGTCGGGAAAAGGATGCGATACTGATGGACAGCGGAACCCGCCAATCGGAAAGCGGAATGTAGACACCCGATGTTTGTGAAACTCGCTAGTCAGCGAGCGGAAGGTGGGATAAGGCAATGATAGACAGCGCTATTGGCCAATCAGAGAGACGAGGGTGGGGTAAGAAATGATGGACATTATGATTAACCAATCTGAGAAAGGAGGGTGGGATAAGGAAATAATGGACAGTGTAACTGACCATTCAGAAAAAGGAGGGTGGGATAAGACGATGATGGACAGCGGGGGGGCGGTCACGAGAGAGGGGGGTACGATAGGATACTGGCACTTTTCCCTGCAACCGCAGGAAGTGCTACACCTCACCCCTCAGCCCCATCCCAGGCCCCAAGAAGACTTTCCACATCAGGCAGATGTTCACCTGCACATCTGCCAATGTGGTATACTGCATCCGCTGTACCCGTTGTGGCTTCCTCTACATCGGGGAAACCAAGCGGAGGCTTGGGGACCGCTTTGCAGAACACCTGCGCTCAGTTCACAACAAACAACTGCACCTCCCAGTCGCAAACCATTTCAACTCCCCCTCCCATTCCTCAGACGACTTGTCCATCCTGGGCCTCCTGCAATGCCACAGTGATGCCACCCGAAGGCTGCAGGAACAGCAAATCATATTCAGCCTGGGAACCCTGCAGCCCAATGGTATCAATGTGGATTTCACAGGCTTCAAAATCTCCCCTCTCCCAACTGCATCCCAAATCCAGCCCACCTCATCCCCGCCTCCCTAACCTGTCCTTCCTCCCACCTATCCCCTCCTCCCACCTCAAGCCTCACCCCCATCTCCGAACCTACTAACCTCATCCCGCCCCCTTGACCTGTCCATCCTTCCTGGACTGACGTATCTGAACCTGAACATCTTTCCTATAGCAGGGAGACCAGACAGAACTCACATGGACAAGTGGGGTAAACTTAAAAACTACTGCAATTCAGTAGTTTTTTTTACACAGAGGGTGGTTCGCGTGTGGAATGAACTTCCTGAGGAAGTGGTGGATGTGGGAATAATTACAAAAAAAAGACACTTGGATAAGTACATGAATAGGAATGGTTTGGAGGGGTATAGGCCAGGATCAAGCAGGTGGGACTAGGTTAGTTTGAAATTATGTTCAGCATGTACTAGTTGGACCAAAGAGTCTGTTTCCGTGCTGACTCCGTAATTGACCTCATGAAGTTGAGGAGACACGTTTGAGACCCCAGTTGTTCTATCTGAAACTAAGTTTGAAATTCTACCATGTTGTGATTGCTATTCCCTAGAATATCCTGCGCACAAAGATCTCTTATTAATTCTCAGTACATTATGCAATAAACAGAGACAATTCCTTATGCACTCGCCAAATTCATTTTCCATGTTACTCTTGTGCAGTCAGCTTGCAATTAAAATCACACATGACAAATGTGGTATCCTTCTTACACACCTCCATTATTTCCCAATTTATACCATGTCCCCTCATGAGAGAACTCTTCGGGGCCTATAGATTATTCATACTTATGACCTCCATCCCTTGCCATTCCTTATTTCCACCCAAACTGACTCCACATCACATTCTATTGTATCAACATCACTACCCACCCCACACTAATATCTTCCAAACTGCATAACCTCATATTTTCCTACATTTATTCCATCTGCCAAGATTTTGCCCAGTTGCTTAACCTGTTTCCCTTCGTAGGCTCTTTGTATCATTCTCACCATTTGCGTTCCCATCTATTTTTGTCATCTGGAAACTTGACTGTAGTACATTCACTTCCTTCCTTCAATTGATTAATGTATATAATGTAACTAATTATGGCCCCAGTACTAATCCCTGTAGTACTCTACTAATTACAGGTTGCTGTCCAGAAAATGCCCTCCTTATCCCAATTTCTACTAGTTAGCCAATCCTCCATCCATGTAAATATACTACCTCCAATAACATGGACTCTTATTTTAATTAGATTAATATGTGGTACTTTATCAAATGCTTTCTGAAAATGCAAGTATATCATATCCACTGCTGACCCTTTATCTACCCTGCTTGTTACTTCCTCAAATAGTTCTAACAAATTTGTCAGGCTTGATTTCCCTCTCATGAAGCCATGCTGATTCTGCTTGATTTTATAGTGTATTTCTATACTTTCTGCTGTTACATCCTTTAGATTAGACTCTAACACTTTCCCAACAATAGGTTTTTGTCTCCCTCTCTTTTTGAATAAGG
The DNA here is from genome assembly GCA_024137785.1 of Ginglymostoma cirratum. NCBI lineage: Eukaryota > Metazoa > Chordata > Chondrichthyes > Orectolobiformes > Ginglymostomatidae > Ginglymostoma > Ginglymostoma cirratum. The sequence goes on along the minus strand of JAHRHZ010000140.1, from coordinate 51,445,018 downwards.
GTATTTACATTAGCAGTTTTCCATTCCTCTGCAACTTTTCCTGAATCCAGAGATTCTTGGAACATTCGTACCATTGCATCCGCAACCTCTGTAGCTACTGTTTTCAACATCTGAGGTTGTAGCTAATCAGGTCCAAAGGACTTATTGGTCTTTAATCTCATTTGTTTCCCTAGTACCTCTTCTCTAAGTATAGTTATTATTTCGAGATAGTAGACTCCAGCACCGGCAGTTCCTGAGATAACAAGCTGTGGAGCTGGAGGAACACACCAGACCTGAAATGTCAGCTTTCCTGCTCCTCTGATGCTGCCTGGCCTGCTGTGTTCCTCCAGCTCGACACCTTGTTATCTCAGTTATTATTTCAATTTTGATTTTGTCACCCCTTTTTGCCCTTAATTATTTAATATCTTCAGAATACAATTCTTCGATCTTGTTACAAATGCTGTAGGTATTCAGCTAGAGGCATGTGTTTACTACTATTACTCATTCTGATTCTAATTTCTATTGCATTCTTCTGCTTACATTTTCTGACCTTTCTTGTCACACTTTAATTAACATTTGCCTCTTCACTTTCCTGTACCTCTGCTCTTGAATTTTTTTTTCAGTTTTTAAAGACATCTTCAATGGAATCCTCCTTCCCTTCCCACCACCATTCAGTTGGGAGCTCTCTCTGCAGCCCTAGTTATTTAATTAGCTGGTCCCTGCACAACCCACCAGAACAGCTCTCTCTTTCCCCAGGAGTGGTGCCAGTGACCCATGAGTTAGAACCCTCCCCCACAACCACCACCACCACCCCGCACCCCCCCACCACCACCACCACCCCCGCCACACCAATCCTTGAACCACGCATTTACCTCATTAATTTTATTTACCCAGCACCAATTTGCACATGGCCCAGGTAGTAATCCCAACATTATTACCTCTGTGGTTCTGCTTTTTAACTTAACCTTGAGCTGCTTGTAGTCCTTCAGCAGAACCTCTTTCTTAGTCCTGCCTAGTTATTGGTGCCTACATGCTCACAACAACTGGATCCTTCTCCTCCCACTCCAAGTTCTTTCTCTTCACATTGGGAATACCTTACATCTTGCTAAATGGGACAGATTTCAAACATGCCAAACAGTAGAACAAAAGCTAGAGAATCAAATTGAACTTTATTGTCATGTACTGAAATGAGTACAGCAAAACGTTTACAAGTCGCCACTCACAGTACCATCTTAGGTACAAGGTACCCAAGTACAGATTCTTCAGTACAAGTTCTTAAGAAAAAAAATTGGAAAAATAAAGCAGTAAAATGTCCAGCCTTACAGATTGGGGGACTAAGTTAGAAAATAGAGAAATAAAAAGTTCAGAACAACAGCCCATTTCAGGCCAGCACCTCGCCTCCAGTCAGCACCAGGGCCTTGATGCCATACTGCATGGACCTTCACCTTGGGAGACCCGCTCTGGAATCCCCTTGGAAGTCCATGCTGAGGACGGGAGATGCCGAGAAAAAAGAAAAGAAAAACAAACACAAAACAGAAGGGTGGGTTGCGGGGGAAGAAAGAAAAAGAAACTTATGAGCTCAGGCTGAAATGTCCGACTCTGCCGCCATCTTGGAGAAGGTGAGTACACAAACAAATTAGATCAAAGCTCTGCAGTCTTGCTGCATCCAGTTATGAATGATACTGATCAATTAGACAATTAACTAGAAGAGGTAGCCTCAAAAAACATCCCTGTGCTCAATGATGGTGGAAACCAGCAATAAAGAACCACAGATGAGCCTGGCGCATTTGCTGACATCTTCAGCCGGAAGTGCTAGGTCCCTGCATCAACCTCTGGTCCCCAGCATCATAGATGCCAGTTCTCAGTCAAATTGATTCACCCCATGACTATATTTGGTGATGCAGTGATGCTCACTCAGCATTGTTGCAGTACCCAATGATACTGGCCAGATCCCTTGAAAAGCACCTAGTAATATGTTTAAATTCCAGTAATCATCTTTGTCTTCCAAAGGAGAATACTGTTTGATTATGTCACAGAGGTCAGTAGGACTGCACATGCTTACGAATGAAATTTGACTGATGTGTATGTAGAAGGTCACAGTTTTGCAAAATGTGTACCAGTGTGTTGGTAAGAGTCTTTTTAGGGATTGAGCCCATATGCTGTGGTGACAGTGGATGGACCATATAGTCTGATTTGAATAGAAACTTGCAGAAGACTTACCTAGTAACAGATTTCTTTTTTGATTAGCTCCTGGTAAATAAATAATGAACTTTGCTCATTGTTTGTGCCTGGTCACACTTCATCTTTACAAATATTCTCATGCAACGTAGGGTTGCAGCATTTTATCTTTCACCTCATTTGTTTGGAGACTTTTATAGTGGAAACCAAGAAATGTCTAGTCTGTAAACACTAACACTTAACAGCACACCACAGTATTAAACAATTCTGCTCAAATATTTGGGACTTTTCATTCTGATTTCCCCTGGAAGTCTAGCATTTCCCAGAGTTTAACACTTTTTACCTGGATCGTCTGCTCTCACTTTGGAATTGTGACAAAGCTGAGGTAATGCAGAGTCAATTTGAAGACCATAAAATGTCGGAGCAGAAGTAGGCCATTCAGCCACCAAGTCTACTTCGCCATTCAATGCCTGATCTGATAATCATCCACTCAAGATGCATTACAAGAGATTCAGAGTTGCACTAGTTTTAGATCAGCACCACTGCACACTAAGCCTTATTACGGCTTTGTTCTAAATACAAGGATGGCAAGAATTCCAAAGTCTGAGCAAAAATGCCTGCCCTTGATATGTGAGAATTATTTGAACAAGCCTTTAGGAACAAAGTAAAAATCTCTCCAATGGGATGCAACCCTCTCGGGACACAACCACAAGAGGTTCCTCAGGTCAGCAGCTGAGGCTCAACTAACTTCAGCAACTTTCCCATGATCAGGTCAGAAATGTAGCCGTCCTCTGAAGACCAGTTCACTGCTGAGCACAGGGCTTGTAGCCGTACAGCAGAGGAGCATCAGGCATTGTGTCAGTCTATTTAATTTGTAAGGGAGACTACACTGTATTAATCCAGTGCCTTTCAGTCTGATATTTTGGTATGCAGCTATCTGTCAGTTACTGAAATAACGGTGGGGAGCTGGAAGAACACAGCAGGCCAGGCAGCATCAGAGGAGCAGGAAAGCTGACGTTTCAGGTTGGGACCCTTCTTCTGAAAAAAATCTTCAGCTTGCTGTGTTCTTCCAGCTCCACACCGTGTTATCTCTGACTCCAGCATCAGTAGTTCTTACTATCTCGTGTCAGTTACTGAGGTTGGATTAAATGCTGTAAACTGGAATTTACATAGTGCTTTCCATAACCTCTCAATGTTCCCAAGTGTTTCACAGCTATGTGAATAGTTTCTTTGAAACGTAGTCAGCATCATAATGCAGGAAACATGGAAACCAATGTAAGCACTGCAAGCTCCCACAGAGTTAATGATAAAACACTCTGGATGAGATTCAAAATTACAAAATCAAAGCACCTCCGGAGGGGATTTATTGAAGCACCTTTTGGCCACAAGACTGGTATTACCAGTTTCAGTCTCACCATGTAATATAATCATGTAGGAAGTCTCTGCCACTCAATAAGATTACAGCTCTGATCCGATAATGGCCTCAAACCTACTTTCCTGTCTGTCCATCACAACCCTAGCCTACCTTGTACATCAAATATCTACCTCACTAAGCTGTGAATAATATCAAAGACAGCCCCCAATGCTTTGTGGGGAAGAAAAGGGGACCTCTTATTTTGAAACAGTGTCCCATCCCCAACCCAGATCCCAGAATTCCCCATGAGAGTCCTCAGCATCCACCCTATTAAACCTCTTGATGTCTTAACAGATCCCACAAAATCACCATAATTGGTGGTTTTGTTGTCACCTCCCTCTGCTTTTAGCTATTTCTCTTTCTGGGATAAGCGCCCCTCCATCACTTTACAGAACACATGCAAGCCTTGGAAACTGCAGAGGTTACAATCACTGAACACATTGTCGTGGAAAAATATCTCGAACTGCTCATGGGTGAGATGTATACACCCTCAGTAGATGCAAACAGAAAATCTGAAGCTTGTTTAATTATGGAACGGTGCTGCACATCCCATTTCCAAACAAAATACAGAAAAATGTGAACAAAATTACCATTTTAGTCTAATGGGTTTTCCTCCCATAGGTTTACATATCTAAAATACTTGGGAAAGAAAAGGAAATAATGATTTGGAATAATTTTACCAACTGCAGTATATTGCTGCACCTTTACAATCATTTTGAATAGAACAATGGATAGTGACAAACAGCTCTCGGACTTTACAAAATTACACGATTTAATGTCCTAACAGTCAAAAAGAGATTCCTCTATTTGTAAAAAACTGATTAATGAAAAAAAGTTGCAGTTCAGAACCCATTAATGATATTTCAGTGCACCAAAACAGTCCTTTGAAAGGTTAATTTCCATTATGAATCTGAAGCCATATAGTTTAAGGAGATTTATTGCAATATATTATCCATCCAAATACATCTTTAAAAGAGAAGCACAGAGAACAGAGACTGTGGTATATGGAAGAGGAACAAGCTTTTAAATTTTTAAATTCAGTTTAAACTGGCAGAACAATTCCATTAGTCACAGTATTCCAACAGTCCATTTGTCAATTTCAAAAAGCATTTCTCTTGTAAAAGCTTGTAAATTCAAATTGGAGGATGTTAAATGCATAAAAAAATTCAAGACTTTTAAGTATGAAATTGTTTTTGTATCTGAAAACAAGTTACCTTTTAATAACTGCTCCTTATAAAAGTAGTTTGAATACATTAATTATTCAGTATGTACAAAAGGACAAGAGAAATCATTTGAACACCGTCCTGCAAAATAACAGATGTGGCTCACATTCAATATCTCACATTTTGATGATCAGAAATTAGATCATGTCACAAAATTTCTTCAATGATATTGGTAAGATACTCGTTGTGCTGACCGACCAAGGAATCAACCTAAGAAACTTTAAAGAATGTTACGTGAATGAAATTGACTCCCAGGGTAAACCAGATTGAATATGGGCAGTATGGGCCTATATTGTTTCTCAGTTGCAGAACAAAATGAATGTAAACACAGGATTAAAACTGCCAGCGTGCTGGAATTACTGCGCAATAACTAAGGTTAGCAAAGTTTGTCTCACACATCTCTGTCAAAGCCAAGGTCAGCATCATTGAAAACAATTTACTCAACTTTCACCAAACGTTTTCTTGCCATTGCTCAAGGATTTTAACCAAGCTTCTCCTCTTAATCGCTTTCCATTGCCTGACCCCTGCCCCTCCATCCAATGAAAACTAAAAGGAGTTCTACACATGAAGAATAGTGAACACTACATGTAGAAAGCAAGGTACAGAATGAAAGTGTGATTTTACAGAATATTAAGAAGAATTGAGAAAAATAATTGCAGATGTGGTGAAATAGCAGCGTTCCAGATACGGATGGGGTGAGGAGTGAGAAATTTGTGTTGACATGTTTAAATGTCATCAATTGCTCATGTTTAATTCTTGTAGCATACAAAACTAATCAACCCTTTAGTTGTTTTACTGAATAAGAACATATGCTTAACAAGACATTTACAAATTTAAGACCTCCTCAGCTTATAAATTCTAAGCAAAATATACTGTACCCACTTTAACATCCAAACAAAGATTTCCTCGACTTCAGTTGCACCATTTGTTCTGCAGACTGCAGAATCAAAGTCTCATTATTGCTGGACCAACGCTTTTATAAAGGGCCACTGGAACAAAATGTATGTTAATAAATTGCATAATTTGTATCTGACAGGCAATTTAAGGTTTTATTAAATGCTAAGCTTATTCCATGTAATTAACAGTCAAAAGATTTGAAGAAAATAGTTTAGCTTTCCAACACAACAGGGGGAAGTAGAACGTAGACATATCAGCAGGAATTAGAGCTCACTATTGTGTTCCATCTTCAATTCTGCAATGGTGTCCAAATATTTCAGTTTTTATTTTAAATTACACACTTTACATCTCATTTCCACAGGAAGAAAATGCAAGGAACAACATGAACCTGCTACATACCAAACCTGAAACCAGGCCTGAGCAGAACCGGGCACAGGAGCAAACTCGACTAATCTCTATAAGGCAGCATGTAACTACAAGTGCTACATATTGTGAAAGTTTTCTTGAATCCACTCAACTCAAGTACACCTTAAAGGTACTTACCAGTTTCTAATATACAGCTTAAGCTCAATAAAAACAACAAGTAACCTTGGTATCTAAATTAGCTGCCAGCTCATCTCAGAAAACATTATGACCTTCACGAGAGAAGATACAAACTGGAAATAAAACCTGCAATATGCTTCAACAAACCACCCATCGGCCAAAAATAAATTCTGCAGCACAATTTCTTAAACTTATGTTGCAGCTGTAGTCATCGAGATCGCCTACTGTTCTTTGGTCTTATTATTCTCTTTGCTCCCTTTTTATCCTTTTCAGTAAGTAAATGCTTTTGAACAAGCATCCACAAAAATATATACAGAAGATTCATTTTAGCTTCTGAAGAACTCTATTAAATAGCTGTACAACTCAAAGCATTTAAATCAAAACTAAAGGAAACTAAAATAAAGTGAAACGTTTTGGCAGGGAAGACAGTCCACCCTGATTGTAAAAATAAACGCTCACATAAAGGCAATGCAAATGAACTCAAGTGTTAAAACAGTTCTCCAAAAATGCAAAATTTGTATTTGGTAAATGTACCATGTTCAGTGAAAAGGAGTTAGTAAAGGTGGCCTAGTGTTTCAGTGTGTAATAGACTGAACAAGAAGTTTCAGACTGAAGTTCTGCATGATCAATACAGCCACTGTACATCCAGGACAGCTCATTGGCTGTAAGAAGGGTCCTAAAAGTGGCTTAATGCTGGTATATAGCTTAACAAAACAATATCATGCAATTATGTCTCTTAGTCCAGCAGACTAGCATCTTCACATTCATTTTGTATGGGGTTTTCGACAGGCTCACTCAACGTATTGCCACCTGTGACTTGCTCGGTCTCAGCCTCAAAGTACATTCCCAAAGCTCCATAATGAGCACCAACTCCTTCCTCCTCTGTTCCATGAGGAAATTCTTCAATCTCACTCTCCTCCTCCCCATCACCAACACTTTGGCTGCTGCAGGACTCATTGTCGCTAACACTGTTGCCAGAAGACGAGCAGTCATCTCCCTCAGAATCAGAGTAGACTTCAGCACCGTGGAAGATGTACCGATTGGGTGCCAAAAACAGATACTGGGAATCTGAAAATTGAGAAATGAAAATGTTGTAAGGCCATTGCGGTAAGTTACAAATATGCAATAGACAGACACATCCCTTCCCCAGCACCTCTATCTGCAACATTAAATGTGTGAAGTTTAGCACTGAGGGGTTCTACAAAGATATCTGCATTTGATAGTTGGGAGGTAATATAAACTATTTGACAACAAGGCACAAGGTTCTTGTTAATTTATTGCACATTGCGCCCAACTGCAAGATTTGGATGTGAGGAAACTCATTCCAGAGGCAAAGAAATCTGCTTATTTCATTTAGTCATAGAGTTGCACAGCATGGAAACAGACCATTCGGTCCAACTTGTCCATGCCAACCAGATATCCTAAATAAATCTAGTCCCATTTGCCAGCATTTGACCCATATCCCTCTAAACCCTTCCTGTTTATCCACCCATCCAGATGCCTTTTAAATGTTAATTGTACCAGCCTCCACCATTTCCTCTGGCAGCTCATTCCATGCACACATCACCCTCTGTGTGAAAAAGTTGCCCATAGGTCCCTTCTAAATCTTTCCCTGCTTGCCTTAAAAACTTATGCCCTCTGGTTTTGGTCTCCCTACCCTTGGGAAAAGACCTTGAATATTTACTCTTTCCATGCTCCTCATAATTTTATAAACCTCTCTAAGGTCACCCCTCAGCCTTGGATGCTCCGGGGAAAACAGGCCCAGCTTATTCAGCATCTCGCTATAGCTCAAACCCACCAACCCTGGCAACATTGTGTGACCCAACAACTTTTTAACCTACAGGATCCATACATTCCAGTCTCAGATGAGAATAACCTTCATCTTTGAAGCTGGGAATACTTTTGTAAAGTCTATCACTTCACTTCCAATCTTTATTTCTACTTAAAAGTCACTGACCTAACAGATGTCCTACAAACGTATAATCATTCTTAGAGTTAGCTGTTGATGCGAGTCCTACTACCTACTGGCTGAGCTAGGTCACAAAAACCAACAGCAGAAACTTGAGCGCAAAATCAAGATTGACAACACACTACAATACAGAGGCAGAGCTACCAGCTTTTGGAGCACTGGGTCTGGCAGATTACAGAGGACTGAGGGCTGAGTGAAGGGTGCTTGTTGAGGGTTAGTGGTCAGCAATGAGGTGGGGTTGAGACTAATAGTTGTAGGGAGTCAGACTAGGTTTTAAATCTTCTAGTGCCTCCTGGTAACTATTAATTTCCGTCAGAATCTTCTGAATTCTCCGATTTTAAGGGCTTTCTTAGAGAGTTCCAGACAAAAGGAATTTCCTGTGTAATTCCCTGGAGTCAGCTAGGTCAGAATGGTCCCAATGTACAATACAAAACTGTGCTCCTCAAGTAACTCTCTTTCCATTGGAATATCTTAGGCTAATCTTTACTCCTCATCTTCACCAAATGCAGAGTAACTATGACATCATTGGTGCCTACTGGAGAGAACACTGCAGAGCACTGGCCTTACCTCACCCCAATGCAAACCAAGCAGCCTGCCAACAGATCCACATTGATCAGGCCACAACATCTTACCTAAGTACAGCACAGAAAGAGGCCACAGAGCACAAGTCCAAATTAGCTCTTTCAAAGCACAATCCCGTTCGTCTCTCTCCTAGTATAACGAAACCTTTTGCTACTTTAAGGTTTTATCCAAATTCTTTTTGGAAGCTACAATTGCACGTGTAGCCAACCTATCACTATCACTGGGAACAAGGTTTTGGTTTTCTGAAAGGATTAACTCATAGGGTTGAAATGATGTCATCACAAAAATAACCAGGCCCTTCTTGGGCACATTTACGTTGAACATGGGAAATGTTTGGTCAATGAACACACACAAGCAGCCGCACAAAATGGATGAATTGGGAGGGGTAACTAACAATGGATACCTAAATAAAGCCAAGTACTTTTCAATTCTCTTATTTTATTAGGTCTCCTTGATGCCACACTCGATCGAATGTGGCCTTGATCTCAGGGGCTGTCATTCTCACCTTACTCCTAGAATTCAGCTCTTTTGTCCATGTTTGAACGAAGGCTGTAATGAGGTCAGGAGCTGAGCGGCTCTGGTGGAACCCAAACTGGGTGTCACTGAGCAGGTTATTGCTGAGGAGGTGCTGCTTGACAGCATTGTCAATGACACCTTCCATTACTTTACTGAGATTGATAGGGCAGAAATTGGCCAGGTTAAAGTTGCCCTGCTTTGTGTACAAGACACACCTGGGCAATTTTCCACATTGTCAGGTAGATGCCCCTGTCGTAGCTGTACTGGAACAGCTCGGATAAAGGAACAGTGAGTTCTGGAGCACGTTATTGCCAGGGTGTTGTCATGGCCTTTGCAGTGTCCAATGTCTCCCACCATTTCCTCATATCACGTGGAGTGAATTGAGTTGGTTGAGAACTGGTATCTGTGATACCGGGGACCATTAGAGGAAGCCAAGATGGATCATCCACTTGGCACTTCTGGTTGAAGAAAGCTTCACCCTTATCTTTTGCACTATCATGCTGGTCTCTTCCATCATTGAGAATGGGTTGCTGACTACCAATCACGACTGGTTATGACAGGACTGCAGAGCTTAGATCTGATCTGTTTGTTGCAGGATCGCTTAGCTCCATCTATCACTTTTTGCTTATGTTATTTGGCATGCAAGTGGTCTCGTTTAGTAGCTTCACCAGGTTGACACATTTTTAGAAATGTCTGGTGCTGCTTCTGCTATGCCCTCCTGCACTCTCCACTGAACCAAGGTTGATCCCCTGGCTTGATGGTAATGGTTGAGTGCAGGATATGCCAGGCCATGAGGTTGCAGATTGTGCTAGAGTACAATTCTGCTGTTGATGGCCCACAGTGCCTCACAGAGACTCAGTCTTGAGTTGCTAAATCTGTCCAAAGTCTGTCCCATTTAGCACAGTGATAGTGCCATACAACACGATGGAGGTTACTGTCAAATTGAAGGCGTGAATTTGTCCCCACAAGATCTATGGGGTAGGCAATCTTACCAACAGTCATGGACAGATACACTTGTGGCCAGCAGATTGGCAAGGATGAGGTCAAGTATATTTATCCCTCTTGTTGGTTCCCTCACCACCTGCCGCGGACCCAGCCTAGCAGCTATGTCCTTCAGGACTTGACCAGCTCGATCATTAGTACTGCTGCTGAGCCACCACCCAGAATGGATCCTTATCACCCTCAGTGCTTCTTCCAAGAGTTGTTCAACATGGAGGAGTACCGATTCATTAGCCAAATGAGGACAGTACAAGGTAATCAGCATGAAGTGTTCTTGTCCATGTTCGACCTGATGCTATGAGACTTCATGGCAACACAATGTTGAGCGCTCTGAAGGCAATTCCTCCCGACTGTATACCACTGAGCCACTAGCTCTGCTGGGTCTGTCCTACTAGTGGGACAGGACATATACAGGGATGGTGATGTGGTGTCTGGGACATTGTCTGTAAGGCATGTTCCACGTTTATGATTTATCAGATTGTTGCTTTACTAGACTATGAAATAGCCCTCCCAATTGTGGCACAAGACCCTTAGAAGTTGGTAAAGAGGGCTTTGCAGGGTTGACAGGTTTCATTTCATTGCTGAGGCTTTGTAACAATTGGTATAACTGAGTGGCTTGCCAGGCCATTTGAGAGGGAAGTTGAGAGTCATTGATACTGGTGTGGCTTTGGAGTCACATGTAGGCCAGATAGGTCAGGCAAATCTCCTTTCCTGAACCAGATGGGTTTTTCTGACAATCAGCATGGTCATGACCTGATTCTTAATTCCAGGTACTTTATTATATTCAAATTCTACTATTTGTCATGTCCCCAGAACATTGGCAGAGTTTCTGGATTAACAGTCTAGCAATAATACCACGAGGCCATCACCTTTCCTGTAAACATGAGTGTGATAGGGTTCTTGTGGCACAATGGTGGTACTGTCCCTCCCTCTACAGCAGCAAGGCTGGTTCAAGTCCCACCTTCCCTCAGGTGTGTCACAATATTCCTGACCAGGTTGATTAAAATAACCACAAGTTAGTGAGGCTACATCAAGGAAAACTGGTCGGCTCCTAATGGACTCAAACTCATTGATTCCACATCATTGATAAGTTCACATGTTGAGTTCATCACTTGCAACTCTAGTTACTGAAGCAGTCTGCATCCATCCAGGAAGACCTGGACAACAACCTGACAAACAGCAAGTAAGATTTACATCACACGAGGACCAGGCAATTATACAGAAAGGATGACTGAAGTGACTATGGCACTGTGGTCCAGGGAGACATTCACGTGGGGGAGGAAATGGGAATTTAATTGTGGTAGGGGACAGTATAAAGAGCACAATCCAAGGTTACCTCCGCGACAGACCACAGCATGATGAGACAACACGGCCAGACACACTAGTCACCCTACTGTACATCAGAGACATATCGGAGATGACCACAAGACTACTCCGACCCCTAGGGATCAGGGTAGCCCACAAACCAAAAACCACCCTGCGACAGCTACCGATGAATGTAAAGGATCCCATACCCACAACCAATAAAACTAACGTAATATACAAAATAACATGTAAGGACTGTGAGAAACATTACATAGGCCAAACTGGAAGAAAACTGACAGGATACACGAACACCAGTTAGCTACCAAGAGACACGACCAATTCTCACTGGTCTCAATACACGGACAAAGAAGGATACGAATTCGACTGGGACAACACATTCATAACAGCACAAGCCAAACAGAGACATGCCAGGGAATTCCTGGAGGCCTGGCATTCCAACCAGAACTCCATCAACAAACACATTGAACTGGACCCGATATGCAAACCACTGGAAAACAGAACTGGAAGTGATTCCAGCAATCCAAGGCATATAAATAACAAGTGGGACAGAACACCAATGCCTCACTGGAGGTGCGCTGATGATATTACCTAGCAGGGTGATGAAACGTCTGCAATCAAACACACTGGCTCGGTGAGCAAGTCTACAACCTCATCCATGACGCGAGCTACAAACCTACTCAAAAACTTTAAAGGGGACAGTATAATTTCAGGGATACTATTTGCTACAGTGTAAGTGACAGTCCTGAAGGCTGTGTTGCTTGGTACTAACTCATTCCTTTGCAGAGCTGGTGCAAACATTAAGGACCAAATGGCCTCTGTCTGCACCATAACTATCTGTGATTCTGGGGTTTTAGCTGCTTTAACATGGCACAGTCACTGAGGCAGTGCTACATTCTGTCGAACTGCATCTGGATGTTGTTAACCTCTTGTTGCTTGTGCTAACATTAATGAAGTATTGGCTGTCTCTAGGGGAAGCCCGTATTCAGTATGACTAGGTTTCTCAGTTGCTTGGTTTGGAGACATAAATGAATTTCCACAAGCACAAGATACCAGTTCACCATAACTAGTCCAACAAAGGGGTCCACTCAGATTCATTAAACACCTCAGTTTGGACAATGGCTGCAGGCTGTCCTCCTTATTAGCACTAACTCTTTCCTCATCTCCCGCAGCTAGAAGCTTGGTCATTGTTATTTACTGGCTCAACTGTGTTCTCTGCTACTTTCAAAGTTCTTTCACCAACTCCTTGGTCAGTCACTCTTGTGGTGCAGTGGTAGGCTCCTACCTCTAAGCCAGAAGGTCTGGGTTCAAGTTCCACCTGCCTTACAGACACATTAAAAGTAATTATAACTGTGCCCTGCTCTCCACCAGCAAACAACCACCACCGCACCCCCCACTGCCCCCCAGCAAACAATCACCACCGCCGCCGCTCCGCAACCCCCCCCCCCAAACACACACACAGTATTGCTGCATTACCAAGCTCAGCCAGTAGAACTGTTACAATTGATACCATCTGGGTTAAGGATGGGGGAAGGTGGGCAACAATAAGGATGCCCACTCTAGTTGTTGTTCCGTGTTGGAAGCGAGAACAGTACTGATCCTGGCTGTCATGAACCCTATGCTCAAATAGCTAAGGCCAATGTCCAGGTCCTTCTCCATATAGATATATACAATAGTGGACATGGTTCAAGAAGGTAATTCACCAGCAATCAACAGCACCCTCAGGAGATTCTATACATAGACTTGCTAATATTTCTGGTGGGTCGCCAGTGAATAGAGAGTGTTGGTCACTAGCCTTTACTATCCAGTGCATGGAATAGATCAACACTCAAGAATATACAGGGGCAAAATTTCTACAAGAGTGACTTACCACCCAATCTTTTGCTGATTTGTTCTTTTGGACATTTAGTGCTCCACCCTCTTCTGAAGGCTTCTTTCGCATGCTTTATACCACTTGGAACATGACGCCCCAGGTTTGGACAACTATCCTCAACAGGTTCGTCAGTGCAATTTCTAGAACTTTCCTCCACAGAACTCTTGCTCTCCAATTCCTTCTCATGAAGATTCTTTTCGATCTCAGATTGCTCTGGATTTTCATTTACAGAACTTGTCATAGATTCCGCAACAGGTTCACAACTTTTATCAAGAGAATCTTTTCTTGCGGTCAATTTGTGAGACTCCATTTCTTGTTCACATGAACTAGAATCTTCGGTTAAAATGGGAGGAGTGGGTGGAAGATCAAACGATGGACATTTTGACTCTTTTTGCAATCGTGGAGGCTTTTCAGTGATTTCTGTCAGCTTAACAGGATTGCTGCAAAGTTCTTCAAACTCTCCACCCAAACGATGAAACAGCTCATTAATGACAACGTCACAGTCACCCAACAGCTCCACATCAAAGTTCAGGTGATTCAAGGGCTCTCTATTAATGAGTATTTGAGGCACATGGTGTGGTACAGAGCCTATATAAAATTCAAGAAATAGGGTTAGGATCATACTACACAGAAGACTACAAAATTGCACAACTAAACGAGGATGTTGCCTGGTATGGAAGGTGCTAGCTATGAAGAGAGGTTGAGTAGGTTAGGATTGTTTTCATTAGAAAAAAGGAGATTGAGGGGGGACCTGATTGAGGTCTTCAAAATCATGAAGGGTATAGACAGGGTTGATAGAGATAAGCTTTTTCCCAGGGTGAGGGATTCAATAACGAGGGGTCACGCGTTCAAGGTGAGAGGAGAAAAGTTTAAGGGGGATACACGCGGAAAGTACTTTACACAGAGGGTGGTAGGTGCCTGGAACGTGTTGCCAGCAGAGGTAGTAGAGGCAGGCACGGTAGATTCATTTAAGGTGCGTCTGGACAGATGCATGAGTAGGTGGGGAGCAGAGGGTTGCAGATCCTTAGGAATTGGGCGATAGGTTTAGACCGTGGATTTGGATCGGCACAGGCTTGGAGGGCCGAAGGGCCTGTTCCTGGGCTGTAAGTTTTCTTTGTATTTCTTTGTAAACAATGCTTGGAAATTCTGACCTGTACAGAGAATGCCAAATTAGCATTTTAAGGTGTGTTACAGAGTGTGGTGAAGGATTCACACCTGAAGCTTCAATTTGCTTCTTTCTTCGACAAATACTGACTAAACGATCAGATAGTTCCAGCTTACTCGACTTTTCTTTCAAAGCTTTCTGTATCTGCAGCTCTCCTTCCACTCACAAATAAAATTTGGAAACACACTTAATCGTTTGTCAATTTCAGACCATGAATTACAAACTGAAGCAATTGCAATAAACAAGTTATACTGACATTCCTTCACTGTCACAGGGCCAGATCGTGGAATTTCCTCTCAGTAGAACCGTGGGTGCCCCTACACAATGTGGATAGGACCAGCTCAAGAAGGCAGTTCACCACCAACACCTTGTGGCTTCAGCAGCAAACACTCGCACCCCACAAACAGAATAGAGTAAAAGTAACTGGCTTTAGTTTTGAAGCTAAAATGCAACACATCTCCTTTGATAACTCCTAAATGCGACACTGAACTGTGCATATCTAAAACACTATTCCTCAATCCTACTAAATTAGCTTGGCTGTAGCTGAAGGAGTTAGTTTGTCTTATTTGGGCCAGGGTCAGAGCGGGCTATAAACCAAACTGAAACCCTGGCTGACAGTGCATACTCAATAATGCATCAGAAATGCAGAGTAACTCAACAAGTCTGACAGCATTTGTGGAGAGAGAAACAGTGTTAATGTTTCAAGTCCAATAAGGCTCCGAGACTTGAGTTTGGAATTTGTCTCATCTTCAGCTGTGAATAGTCACAAAGTGCTACATGTACTGCTTGCACTTTCAAAACTGGCTGCCATCGCATGCCAACATAAAATCACTGTATTCTGAAGAGCAAAGGCATTTTAAAGCTCAACTTTATCAACTGCACATACTGACCACCATCAAGAACACAGAGAAAAGTTCAGCTGCAACTTGTTTTGCATATTTGTTACACTATTAATATCAAAAACAAAAATAAGTAGGTGGGTGTCTTCACTGTTGGAGAGAAAGAGACAAAACAGATTTCCAATCAGCTGCGCAGGCTAGGTGGATTGGCCATACTAAATTGCCCATAGACTTCAGGGATGTTTAGGTTAGGTGGGTTGTTGGGGGATGGGTCTGGGTGGGATGCTCCAAGGGTCGGTGTGGACTTGTTGGGCCGAAGGGCCTGTTTCCACACTGTAGGGATTCTATGATCTCATTAAAAAAACATGGAGTTACTTTTGATGTTCATTTTGCACATACATCTAGACTTTCATAATTTCTGCGTTGTGTGCACTCCAATTTCTGTGGAATAAATCTCCCTTACTCAGCATTAACAACATTCCTTAGCCCCAGTGGTCAGAACCTTGTAACAATATCCATTTGCCCACACGTCTGAGAGGCCTTCCTGGAGTTCTGAATTTGAAATATTTATTCGCGTGATATGGGTGTCTAGGCTTGCATTTATTACCCATCCCATACTGCTCTGGAACAGGTGTGGGTGAAAAACCATTTTGAACCATTGTTATGCTTGGCATACAGAGACACACAGTCGTGTTAAGAAAGGAGGTTCTCTATTTTGACCCATTGACGGTGAAGGATGAGCAATATAATTCCAAGTCAGGATGTTGTGTGCCTTGGTTAGGAACTTGCACGTAGTGTTGCCTATATGGATCTGGTGCCCTTCTCCTTCAAGATGTGACCATGGCTTACTGGCTTGAGATCACCAAAACTCACTTTACATAAATGCCTTATGGCCAAAAGACTATCAGTATGTTAGAAATCCCAAATTCTACAGCTGACAGACCAGTGTTCAATCACCACCGACAGTTTCAAACTAGGAATTTTGATTAAAAACACAAAACAATTTTTATCTGCTTCAAAATTTATACAAAGAGCAACGATTTACAGACTATGCAACAGTTGCAAAACCATATGTAACATGACACAAACCAAATACACTTCCATACAGAACATGCTACAGGAAGAACCCAAGCTTTGAGTGCAAATTTAACTAAACATCAAAAAGCTGAACTTCTGCTGAAAGCACTGGACACAAAGGGCACCACATTCAAGCAGCCCTTTTTTTTAAATGGTGCAGCACTATTTGAACTGATGTGAATGTAGACGCCCAACTTCAACATTTCAAATAACAACAGAGAAGACTGGAAATATTCGGGAGGTCAGGCAGCTACTGTGGAGAGAGTAGAAATAATGTTTCAAGGCAATGACCTTCAACTTTCCAGAATTCAAACTTCGCTGCCTGTGATACCACCTGAGCAGCACAAGCCATCAATGTGGACCTAAACAAAGGGTAGACTTTCTTACTTGGAATGAGGGCCACTGGCCGCACTTTTAAGGAAGATCCGATCACAATCAAGAGATCAACTTCGTCTTTGTCATATTTCATACTTCTGTGGAATTGCTCTGGTAGGTTTTCTCCAAAGAACACTATATCTGGCTTCATAATCGCAAGAGGAATATCAAGTGGACACTTTGGGCACCGGGGCACCACCTAATGAGGAATGGAATGCATAGATTAGTTCTACACTCCAAGCTGTTCTGCTTAATTAGACACACACATCTCTCAACAAGCATATATTGATCTATAAATTAGTCCTGGTATACAAACTCCAGACAATCAAGTGGTACAGTATACTAACGTCTATTAATGGAGGAAGGAAGTGAATGCACTGTGGCTAAATTTGCAGATAACACTAAATTAGATGCAAAGGCAGGTTGCAAGAGGGATACAACCAGTTTACAGAGATACATTGATAAGTTAATTAAGTGGCAAAAAGTTGGCAAATGGAGAATAAAATGGGAAAATGTAAAGTTGTTCATTTTGGAAGGGAGAACAAAAGAATGGTATTATTTAAATTGAGAGAAACTGGTAAAAGCTGCAATACAAAGGGACATAGGGGCACTTGCGCATGGAGCACAGAAAACTAGTACACAGGTACAGCAGGTAATCAGGAAGGCTAATGGAGAACACTGGCTCTTATTTAAGGGGGATGGAGTACAAAAGTAGGGAAGTCTTATTGTAACTGTACAAGGTAGTGGTGAGTCTACATCTGCAGTACTGTCAGCAGTTTTGGGCCCCTTATTTAAGCAAAGCTTTCATTTCATTGGACGCTGTTCAGAAAAGGTTCACTAGGATGATCCCTGGTATGGAGGGATTGTCTTATGAGTGAAGGTAAAACAGGTTGGGACTCTACTCACTGGAGTTTAGGAGAGTGAGAGGCGATCTCATTGAGACATATTCGATTCTTAAAGGGCTTGACAGGATAAATGCTGAGAGGATATTTCCCCGCATGGGACAGTCTAGGACCAGAGGGCGTAGTCTCATAATAAAGGGGCGCAAATTTAAGACTGAGATGAGGAGGAACCTTTCCTCTGAGGGTTGCGTGTCTCTGAAATATCTTGCCACGGAGAGCTGCGAGGCAGAGTCCTTGTATATATTTAAGGCTGAGACAGAAAGAATCTTGATTAATAGGGGAGTCAAGGGTTAAGGGGAATAGGCAGGAAAGTGGACATGAGGAATACTGGATCAGCCATGATCTGACTGAATGGCAGAGTTGGTTTGAGAGGCTAAATTCTGGTTTTTGTAACCAAGTGGGCGCCAGTGAATAGTAACTTTGTGCACTTTTTGCTATTTTTATATATTCCTATACTTAGTACATGTGACAAGTAAGTGGAAAAAAAAGGCCTACCCCTGTACCTATTTCTTATGGTCTAATATACTGGAAGACAGAATGGGGCTGACCTTGTGAACTGTGGTAACTGTCAAGTCTCCACATTTAGCAACCAAACAGATGAAAAAGCAGCCTGATGTTATCATCAAGACACAGACATGTGTCCCTCCCACTGCCCAGCACAAAAGCTACACAGACAGTAGTCCAAAATCAGCCAGTGTCATGGGCAGGAAGAAACTTAGTTCTCGTGCATCTGACCATTATCAGTGCATGGGGAGGCGATGGCCTAGTGGTATTATCGCTGGACTGTTAATCCAGAGACCCAGGTAATTTTCTGGGGACTCTGGTTCAAATCCCGCCATGGCAGTTGGTGGAATTTGAATTCAATAAATATCTGGAATTAAGAATATAATAACGACCATGAATCCATTATCGGAAAAGCCCATCTAGTTCAATAATGTCCTTTAGGAAGGCAACTGCCATTCTTACCTGGGTCAGCCTACATGTGACTTTTAACTGCCCTCTGGACAATTAGGGATGGGCAGTAAATACTGCCTATCCAGCGACACCCTCATCCCATGAATGAATTAAAAAAAGGAAAGGAGAGGTAGGCCCAATTACATACCTTAGAGGAAACTACTGATATAAAAGACCAACTGTAACAAATATTCAACAAACAGGCTTATCCTTACCTGGTTGAAAACATCTTTTCTGATTATTTCACAATCAACTTTATATTTGCACATCAAACAAGAAGCCATCGCAAATGAACCTGCAGAAAATTTCCAGAAAATAAAGCAACAGTTTTGCTACTAAGCAAGAGAAAAAATTTACACAGAAATTTATTAATGCCTAAAAGCTTAGTTTGGAAAGTGTAGCAAATACAAAGCTGCAAACTGATCCAAATAATGGTTCCTCCAAAGTGATGTTAGGACAAAGGTGTCCAACATTTCACATATAGAAGTTACACTATCGTTTCAGCAATATATAACAAAGTCTTTCCCAAATAACAAAAATAATCTCTTTTGTCTTTTGCTAGATGCGAGCTCTTCTCCACCGTATTATAAACTCTGAACAGGTCTTTTGTTGCACAGTGGTAGTGTCCCTACCTCTGACTCAGGAGGCCCAGGTTTAAGTCCCATCTGCTCCAGAGGGTTGTGAAATCATATCACTGAACATATGTTGATTAGAGAATATCAGTACACTCTGATGTGTTTAAATTGGACTGAGCAAGGAATACCAGACAAACTCAGCATTACATGCTCCACTCCCCAAACACAAACAGCCTGGCCACACATCTGCCAGGTCCAGTCAGAAGTGACAGAATGTAGATGGCACAATGCCAAAGTGGTGTGGAATGCTCGGTTTCAAATACATGCCACTGATTGGAGCCACATAACCTTGTACTTGAGACGCAAGGTCACCGAGACCATGTGTTTAATAGAAGCTCAACATATTCTCAGACTTGTAATTGTTCAGAACTGCTTTTATTATAATATTTGTATCCCACCAAAAAAAAAGCAAAAAATGTAAACTACAATGCTTTCTGTTCATGAAAGCATGCAATTGCCAAGGATATGGGGGAGTGGCGAGGATCTAGGGAGGGGAGCAGAGGGCGCAGGGAAAAGTGATGGAAAACTCATTCAGTAATTTTAGTACCTAGTTAAGAGATTATCCTCAACTAACCATGACACTCAACAATCCTGCGAATGCCAGCAACCTGTTCTAGGGTATCGATGTTCTGGGTGTAATTCCGCAGCAGCTTCTCTTGCTTATCGAGCAAAGCTATAAATTTGTGGCAAAGAGATGGCTGGAACTGGCCAGGATAAATCTCCTATGTAATAAAAATACAAGGAATTACACTCAAATTTAAGAAGTTGAGATATTAATATTGAATTAAGCAACAGACCAACTTAATACACAATTTCATCAACAATGAGAGATAGCAAGAACTGCAGACACTGGAGTCAGAGTCAACACAGTGTGGAGCTGGAGGAACACAGCAGGTCAGGCAGCATCAGAGGAGCAGAAAAGTCGATGT
>JAHRHZ010000140.1:51397252-51424246 GCA_024137785.1 Ginglymostoma cirratum | reverse complement strand
ACATCGACTTTTCTGCTCCTCTGATGCTGCCTGACCTGCTGTGTTCCGCCAGCTCCACACTGTGTTGACTTCATCAGTTGTGAGGTTTTTATCTGATCAGGCTTCTGGAATTCTGATTGTATTGCGTGTGCTAGCTCAAGAAGTATTCAAGCAATGAATTTACACCTGTTTAAGTTGTTTGTCTCCCCTCGCCACATAGCAATTTTGCAGCAAATTCCCTTCACATTTAACAAGGATAGAGTTTTCACTAATTCAATAGAAGCTCATTTATAAGTCAGTAAAGAAGCAATTAAACTACTACAAGATCATGGCAAGCCTTTTGGCTCCATAATACTGAGGGTAGCTCACGGAAAGCGATGCAACACTGAACAGATCACACTGCTCGGCCAGTCACAGTAGCAAATAGGAGTCAGCTTCGTTTAAAAACAGGCGGATATACCAATTGCTGGGGGGAGGCAGTGGCTTAGTGACTGTGTCACTGAGCAAGTAATCCAGAACCCCAAGCTTTATGTTCTGAGGACAGAAGTTCAAATGCCACCATGACAGATGGAGACATTTAAATTCTGTAAAGTAAAATCTGAAACAAAACAACAAATCTAATGACAACCACATAATTATTGTCAATTTTTTAAAAAAATCTGGTTCATTAACATTCTTTAGGGAAGGAAATCTGCCATCCTGACCTGGTTTGGCCTACATGTGACTCCAGACAAACAGCAATGTGGTTGGCTCTTAACAGCCCTCTGGACAATAATGCTGACCTAGCAAGTGACCCATACTCCAAGACCGAATAATAGGAAAAAAAAGCTGTGGATTGCATAGCAATTAAGGCTCTAAAACAGTGTAAGCCAAAAATAGAAACAGGACCAGGGAATGGCTAAAGCATGGACTCAGCTGTAAGTCTTGAGGTTTTAAACAGGCACAAAGAGATGCCAATTGAGTTTGAAAGCACAGGAGAAAAGGCGTATCATGATGTCTACATGAAGGCAGTGAAGATGAGAAGTAGACAAATGTGTGCCTGCAGCAGAGAAAGCTGGGAGAAATATCAGTAAGAGAGAGCAGCAAGGCCTAGAGGAATTTGCAGATGAAAATGAATCACCAGGGATGAATATGGATGAAGACAAAAAAGTCTAAGAAGTATTTGTGACAGTCATGTACGCATTACAGCACAAAGTAACAAAGTAATTGTAGGGTGACGGCACAGAAAATTACACTCTGCAGTGAAATACAAAGACCTTTAAGCCATTTCCAGTGAATGAAGTTATTAGCTTTTAATTGGAAATATTAGTTTTCCATTTGATTACCTTTTGTTATCAAGACAGTGGACTAATACATTCGTATCATTGCAAAGTAACCTTGACCAAACTAAGCTTTACAGCAGACAATGTAGTTGGTGTAACACAGGACGAAATTCATACCAAAGCACATGACCGCTGGATTGTGCAAATGTGAAGCAAAGGACCACAGAGAGGCAATCATGGCTTATTGGTATCATCACCAGTCTATTAATCCAGAAACTCAGCTATTGTTTTGGGGACGCAGGTTCAAATCCTGCCACAACAGATGGTGAAATTTGAATTCAATTAAAAAAATCTGGAATTAAGATTCCAGCGATGACCATTAAACCATTGTAGGTTGTCAGAAAAACTGATCTGGTTCGTTATTGTCCTTCAGGAAAGGAAACTGCTATCTTCACCTGGTCTGGCCTACATGTGACTCTAGAGCGATAGCAACGTGGTTGGCTCTCAACTGCCCTCTGAAATGGCCTGGCAAGCTATTCATTTATATCAATCGCTACAAAAGTCTCAAGGAAGAAATGAAACTGGACAGACTACTTGTTGACTCCTTACTAACATCTGGGGGCTAGTCCCAAAACTGGCAGACCCGTGCAGGGGTGATGGAACAGTCGGGAGCTGCTGTTCTGGCAGCTCTCAACATTGACTGTGGATCCCATGAAGTCTCATGGCTCCAGGTTAAACATGGAGAAAAGGAACCTCCTGCTATTTCTAAGTACCGTTCTTGCTCAGCTGATGAATCAGTACTCCTCAATGTTGAGCAACACTTGGATGAAGCACCTAGGGTGACCAGAGTGCAAATGTACTCTGGGTGGGGGATTTCAATGTCCACCACCAAGGGTGGCTCGGCAGCAGCACTACTGATTGAGCTGGTCGGGTCCTAAAAGGACATAAGCTGCTAGACTGGGTCTGCGGCAGGTGGTGAGAGAACCAACAAGTGTGAAAAACATATTTGACCTCATCCTTACCAAATCTACCGTGTGCAGATGCAGATGTCCATGGCAGCATCAGTTAGAGTGACAAATACTCAGTCCTTGTGGACACAAAGTCCCACCTTTGCATTGAGAATACCCTCCACTGTTTTGTGTGGCACTATCACCACACTAAAGGGGACAGACTTCGAACAGATCTAGCAACTCAAGACTAGGTATTCATGAAGCGCTCTGTGCCATCAACAGCAGCAGAATTATACTCCAGCACAATCTGTAACCTCATAGCCTGGCATATCCCCCACTCAACCATTACTATTAATCTGGGGGATCAACCCTGGTTCAATGGAGAGTGCAGGAGGGCTTGCCAGGGGCAGCACCAGGCATACCTGAAAATGAGGTGTCAGCCTGGTCAAGATACCAAACAGGACTACTTGCATGCCAAACAGCATCAGCACCAAATGAAAGACAAAGCTAAGCTATCCCACAACTAATGGATCAGATCTAAACTTCGCAGTCACGCTGCATTCAGTTGTGAACGGTGGTGGGTGATTAAACAGCTCACTGGAGGAGGAAGTGGCTGTACAAATATCACCATCCTCAATGCAAAAGATGAAACTAATCATTCACAGCAATCTTTAGCCACAAGTGCCAAGTGGATGATCCATCTTGGCCTCTTTTAGTGGTCTCCTGTATTACAGATATTAGGATTCAGCCAATTCAATTCGCTCCACGTGATATCAAGAAACGGTTAGTGGCACCAGATACTGCAAAGGCTATGAGCCCTGACAACATTCTGGCAACTGTACTGAAGGCTTGTGCTCCAGGACTTGCTGCATCCTAGACAAGCTCTTCCAGTTACAACACACGCATCGACCCAAAAAGTGGAAAATTGCCCAGGTATGTCCTGTATATAAAAAGCTGGACAAATCCAACCGGGCCAATTACCACTCCATCAGTTTACTCTCAATTATCAGCAAAGTGATGCAAGGTGTCATCAACAGTGTTATCAAGCAGCACCTGCTCAGCGACCTGCTCAGTTTGGGTTCCACCAGGGCCAGTCAGTTCCTGATCTCATTACAGCCTTGGTTCAAACATGGACAAAACAGCTGAATTCCAGAGGTGATGAGAGAGTTACAGCCCTTGATATCGAGGCTGCATTTGACTGAGTGTGGCATTAAGGAGATCTGATTTATTGTCACATGTGCCTAAGTATAGTGAAAAGCTTTGTTTTGCAAGCAGTACAGGCAGATCATAGCACACAAGGTCATATAGCTCATAGGGAACTTAGACAGAGCGAGGTATAAGGTTATGGCTGCACAGGTGTACAAAAACAAGATCAACATTAGGTTTGAAACTAGAGAGGTCCATTCAGCAGTCTAATAACTGCAAGGAAGAAGCTGTTATTGAATCTGTTGGTATGTCCTTTTAAGCTTCTGCCCAACGAAAGAGATTTGGAGAGGGTATTAGCAGGGTGGGAGTGGTCTTTGATGATGTTGGCAGCCTTTTTGTGGCAAGGAAAAGTATAGACAGAGTCCACGGATGGGAGGTTGGCTTCCGTGACGGTCTTGGCTGTGCACACAATATTCTGTAGTTTCCTGCGGTCCTGGGCACATCAGTTGCCATACCTAGTTATTACGCACCCGGATAGAATGCTTTCTATTGTGCACCTGTAAAAGTTGGTGAGGGTCCTTATCGACATGCCAAATTTCCTAAGCTGCCTGAGGAAGAGGTGGTGTCGTTGTGCCTTCTTGACCGTCGTATCTACGTGGTAGGTCCAGGACAGATTGTTGGTTATTGTCATTGCTAGGAACTGAATGCTCTCAACCTCAGCTTGTTGATGTAGATAGGGGCATATCCTCCTCCTTCCTTCCTGAAGTCAATGATCAGTTCTTTTGTTTTACCGACAAAGAGAGAAGTTATTATCATTGCACCACGACACCAAGCAGTTTCCTCCTTGTATTCTGAAGGTGCTTGTGGTTATTGGAGGTTAGTCATCTCAGCTCCAGGCCATCTCTGCAGGAGCTCCTTAGGCTAGTGTGCTAGACGCAACCATCTTCAATGATCTTCGCTCCAACATAAAGTTAGAATTAAGGACGTTCACCAGTGACTGCACAGTGTTTGCACAATTGCATCATTTGTGACTCCTCAGATACTGAAGTAGTCCATGTTCAAATGTGACAAGATCTGGGCGATACCTAGGCTTGGGTTGACAAGTGGTGAGTAACATTCGCACAACACAAGTGCCAGGCAATGAGCTTCTCCGATAAGAGACAATTTAACCACCACCCCTTGACATTCACTGATGCTATCATCGCTGAATACCCCACTATCAACATTCTGGGGGTTACCATTGACCAGAATCTCAACTAGAGTTGCCATATTCTACAAGATCGGCTCAGAGGCTAGGAATACTGCAGCTAGTTACTCACCTCTTGACTCTCCAAAGCCTGTCCACCATCTCTAAGGCACAAGTCAGGAGTGTGATAGAAAACTGCCCACTTGCCTGCAGGGATGCAGCTCCAACAACACTCAAGAAGCTTGATATTACAAAGCAGCCCGCTTGATTGGCGCCACATCCACAAGCATCCACTCCCTCCACCAATGACATTTAGCAGCAGCAGTGTGGCTATCTACAAGATGTACTGCAGAAATTTACCAAAGGTACTTTGACAGCACCTTCCAAATCCACAACCACTTCCATCTCAAAAAACGAGGGCAGCAGATTCACGGGAATACCACCAACTGCAAGGTCTCTTCTAAACCACTCACCATCCTAGCTTGGAAACATATTGCTGTTCCTTCACTGTTACTGGTCAGAATCTTGGAACTCCCCCCCTCATAATGGTAATGAGAGTCTACCTACAGCACATGGAATGCAGCAGTTCAAGGAGGCAGCTCACCACCACCTTCTCAAGGGCAACTGGGAGGGGCAACTACTGCTGGCCATCCAGCGACATCCACGTCCCACAAGTGAATTATAAAGAAAAGGCAGCAAAGATGTTCCAAAAGGATGGAATTCCATAATGGAAAAGGAGGAATTCTTTCATCCATGGTCAGGTCTGGAGCACCAGAATCCACAGAGGATGGGCCTTGATGCAGAGGGGAACTTCGACCATGATAGGCTGCAAAAGACAACACTGGTCAAGATTTGGACGGAGAAGGGACGGAGTTAGAAGAGCTGTGGAAGCATAAGAAAGTAGACATTGGGACCAATCACACGTGGAGACTCAAGCTTCAATGTCATTCCATGTTCCGCATCTTTGGGCCAAGAGGGAGACTGATTTGAAACCGGAGACTTGTAGGCTTTGGTTGTGGTCATGCCAGTATAAAGGCTGAGGAAGTTTAAGCACTTTTGTGACTTCGTGAGTGCCAGCACAAATTTGGAGATAGTGGAAGAACCTCAGGAGGGTCAAATGCAATCTGAAACTAGGCAAAAGCAGCAACTTGGAGATAAAGACAAGATATGCACGAGGAGCATGAAGCAACCAATAGCATCAATGAGAATGAATAAAAGTCAAGGAAAACAACAAGCAACGAGATCTCTACGTACCAGCATAAACAGTGCTGCTTGGTAGTACAGAGCTTAAGCACAGCTAAAAATTGACAAGCAGTTGAAGCTTTTTGTCTTGCCCTCACTGAACTCGGATAGAAGAAACAGCCTTCCAAAAGGAACACAATTTTATTTGCAATAAGAAGAGGGTTCTGATTGGTTGGGCCATCACTGGCATGGAGATACAACAATAACAGTTAACGGTCAATCTTAATTCTCAAACCTGGTAGATTCTGATTGGTCAGGGTATTGCGGCAGGAATGCAGCAGCAATTGACTGTCTCAATGACCCCGTTTTATGAAAAAGGTGCAATGTATATATAAATTCCTTCTGCCTCCATAAAGCAGGGTTCTGTGCATTTATGTAGACATTTCGAGCAGACACAAATGCATCCCACTACAAGCCCACTTAATGGCTTTAAAATGACTTTTTTTTTTTAAAATGAGCACAGTCCGGATTATTTAACAAATTATTTCCAATTGGAGAAGCATATCCAATAGTGAATATACTTTTCTGAGGGTTGCAAACATAGGCAGGTTGAGCACAATTAGCATGATGCCAGCTCTGAATGGTCAATGTATTGTCTGAGACGGTCCACCACTTGGGACATATGGCCTATGGACTTGGCATCTCACTGACGCAAACTCATTTCAGCAAGTCAATTATGCTCAACCTCATCAACTTGTCTCTTTGTGAATGTATAAGCACTTTTGTTCATGCTCACAAATGATCAATGGGTAAAATTTGTAAATAAACAATAACTAGGTGACACTGTTTGTGTATATATTTTTCAGGATCTGTCTTTTTGTTCTAACCCTACCATCTCAGTCTCTTTCTCTCTCTCTATTTGACCCTCTCTCTCCCCCATCTCAACTTTTAAATCAATGCTGATAAGCATGTAACAAGTTTTTTTAGAAAATTCTCATGCGAGATATTTACCTTTGCAAACTTAAAAAACGGTCGAGGGTCTTTCCTAAAATATTCAATATCAAACATGGCATGAGGATCTGGAAGATCTGGAAAATCTACTGCTAATCTAGCGTAGATTCCATCTCTCGATCTGAAGTCTGGTATTCCACATGAAACAGAAACCTGGAAAAACCCAAAAGCATATCAATCGACTCAAAGACAAAGAGGATATTTAACTTTGTTTGCTTTTCAACTGTTACTTCTACTTAAAAGTTTTAATAATTTAACCTGCTTTGCCAGTACAATGTTTAAACATGTATCTTGTACAGTGGGGCTGGTTGGCTAAATGCTGAGCTAAACTGGTGAACAATGCAGTGGCACTGAGAGACTAATGAAATACTGACATTTCTAAATCACTGCAAAATACAAACATGCTAAAAGACTAAAGAATTTACTCCTACTCAGTTTTACAATTTTTTCCACACATGACACATTGATGCCACCAGGAAAAGTTTGGACATTTGTATATTTCTTCCTTGCTGCTCCTGTCATGTAATTTCATGCTCCAGTTGAAAATGTGATGCAGAGCAGTATTGCCAGCATGTTTCCAGCAAGGATTCAATTTAAACATAAGGAACCAATGGTATCATCTATACTAGTTTTCCCCATTGCAATAGGAGCTCTTCTGTTTGCATAATAAGCCATATAGGCCAATCATTAGGAATGAAGGTAAAAGTTGCTGGAAATCTAAAGTAATTAAAACATTAACTCTGGTTCTTTCTCCACAGATGCTGCCAGACTCATTGACTTTCTCCAGCACTTTGTTGCGTTACACTACAGACTAAGCCCAGGCTGATCAGCAACAATTTTACACAGAGGAGGAACCATGAGAGGCACAGATAAGGTAGATAGCTGACAACTATTCCCCATGGTAAGGGAGTCTAAAACTAAAGGGCATAGGATTAAGGTGATAGGAGAGAGATAGAAAAGGGTCCAGAGGGGCAATTTTTTCACAGAGGCTGGCGAGTATCTGTAAGGGACTGCCAGATCTAGTGGTGGAAGCGAGTACAATTTCATCATTTCAGAAACATTTAGACAGGTAAATGGATGGGATAGGTATGGAGAGATATGGACCAAACGTAGGCAAATGGGACTAGTTTAACTGTGAAAACTGGGCAGCATGGACACATTGAGCTGAAGGGCCTATTTCCATTCTGTGGACCTTTAGGACTTTGACTCTATGACTTCAAACTCAGAACGAAGAAAAACCAATGCATTCTCCCAATCAGCAAGTATATTTACACAACTGCAGACAGGTCAAAAAAAGAAGCTTGACAAAAACTATTACAAGTTTACAGTACTAAAAAACACTAACTAAAAATAAACTCTTCTAAAATGACAAGGATCTTAGTTGTGAAGGACAATTTGAATTTGATAATAGCCTGGAAATGCTGGCCACTGCACTTACAACAGGTAAGAGGATTGTAAGATTGTAATATTATTCAACACTTACCCCAGCTCCCGTGAGGACCATGATTTTTTTGCTCTCTTTCAAGATCCTCACCACATCCTCGAGGGTGTTAATATCCTTGCGCTTCTTCCGTTTTGGTGGTTCAGACAAAATGTTGAGAACAATCTGCCACAGTGTCATGTCATCGAGGTCAGGTGGAGGACTGCTCCCTCTCAACAGATCCTTCAGGATAGACCGTGGATCTGTACCCAGCATAAGATGCTGCTGGACAAAACTGTAAGGACCTAGCCAGAAAGGGGAATGGGTAAAGTCAGGCATTTTAAAAGAAAAATATTCCAAAAGTAATCTGAATAGTGTCTAAGCTTTCTCAAATCATCAGAGGGCTATAAATTCTTCCACTTGAACTCCACCAGCTGTGGAAGCACATACTAGCGAACATCATGTGAAATGGAGCATACTCTTTGGCTTCCACAGTTGTCACTCTCACCATTAAAGCTAACAGGTGAATGGGGTGATTTGAGCAGATTCTGAAAGCTTGTGAAATTGAAAATCATAAAGAAACTAAAATGGAGGGAGACTGGGAAACATTATCCGTGGCAAATGGAGTGTGTCTCTGTAGACAGTGAACACGCAGTTATAACAAGCAACGAGAAAACTAAATGGTATGCTAGCTTTTACTAGAAAAGGATCATGGAATCAGATGGTTACTGCACAGGAGGAAGCCATTGGTCCGTTGCGTCCATGATGACTCACTGCAAGTGGGGCTCAACTAGACCCAACCCGTGGCCTCTCCCCACAGCCCTGCAGATCTTTCACCCCCAGCCCTTCAGATAATTACCCAATTCTATTTTAAAATGCATTACAGAATTTGCATTCACTGCACTCTCAGACAGTGCATTCCAGATCCTAACCAGTCACCACATAAAACATTTTTGCGGCCTTGGCTTATTTTAACAATCACTTTACATTGTGGTGTTCTGGTATTGGATTCTTCCATCAACGGGAGTAATTTATCCTGTATCCACAGCCCTTAGATTGGAAAACCTTTATCAGATCTTCTCCTAGCCTTCTCTTCTCCTTGGAAGACAGTTCAAGTTTTCCGATCTATCCATTCAACTGGCTCCAGGGATGAGGAACTTCATTCTTGTAAATGCAAAACCAATGTTTTATGCAAGTTTATCATAATTTCCATACGTTTGGATTCTATTTTATAAACCTAGGATCCTATATGTTTTATTAACTGCTTTCTCAACCTGCCATAGAACATTCAATGATTGGTGTACATAAAATCCAGGTCTCTTTGCTCTTGCACCTCCTTTTGAATTATACCCTTCGTTTTATATTATCTCTGAATTACTTCACACTTCTACATTGGAATATAGAGTTACAAAAGTCTTACTACTTTTGTAATTGTAAAGGACCTTGGTGAGACTGGTGACAAACACCTGTAGTAGTTATGTTACAGTTTTGTTCTTCTCACGGAAAGAAGGCTTTTCTTGATCTAAAGATAACGCGATGGAAGTTTGCTAGATTCATCCTGGGAATGACACTGTTGTCATAGAATCCCTACGGTGTGGAAACAGGCCCTTTGACCAAACAAGTCCACGCTGATCCTCAGAGCATCCCACCCAGACCCATCCCCCTAAAACCCACCTAATCTACACATCCCTGAACACTATGGGCAATTTAGCATGGCCAATCCACCTAGCCTGCACATCTTTGGACTGTGGGAGGAAACTGGAGCACCCAGAGAAAACCCACACAGACACGGGGAGAATATGCAAACTCCACACAGACATTCGCCCGAAGAGTGGAATGGAACCCGGGGACCTGGCGTTATGAGGCAGCAGTGCTAACTGCTGAGTCACCGTGCCGCACAATTTTTTTTTCTTTTATTTTATCCTTACCTCTCCCTGTCCACCCCAGAGCTGTCTGGGCCATTGCCGTGCCTCTGCCAAGCAGATGGATAGCTCCCCGCTCCAGCCCTCTGCCTGTCCCTCACTTGTTGAGTGAGGAGAGCTTGAGTAGTAGACTAGGCCTAATTGCCTAGAATTTAGCACATTGAAAAACGATCACTTTGAAGCATAAAATTCTTAAGAGGCTTGAAAGGATAGATGCTGGGGAAGATATTTCCCAGGCTGGTGATCAGTCAATCTCTCTGTAAGGCATTGACCATTCAGGACTAAGACGAGAAGGAATTTATTCAGAGGATCGAGACTTTCTGGACCTCTGACTGATGTGACCGTCAAGAAAGCACAACAATGCTCCTACTTTCTCAAGAGGCCAAGAAAATTCGGTAGGTCCATAAAGATCCTTACCAATTTTTATAGATGCACCACAGAAAGCATTCCATCCAGATGCATCAAGGTTTGGTACGGCAGGCAACTGCTCTGCCCAGTACCATAAGAAATTACAGCTTTGTAAACACAGTCCAGGCCATCACACAAGCCATCATTCTAACCACTGACTCCATCTATATTTCCTGCTGCCTCAGAAAGGCAACCAACATAATCAAAGATCCCTCCCACTTCGGTTATAATCTCTTCCAATCTCAAAAGCATTACACACATTCCAACAGATTCAAGAACAGCTTCTCACCCACTCTTATTAGACTTCAGAATGGACCTCCCAAATTTCAAACTTAATGTTGATCTTGCTCACTGTGCACCTTCTGTGCAGCCGTAACACTGTATTCCTCGCTCTGTTCTATTACTCTTATGCAATTTGTATGGTATGATCTGCCTGCACTGCACACAGAACAAAACTTTTCACTGTACCTAGGTTCGTGTGACGTTAATAAAATCAAATCAAAACAAATCAAATAACTCTCCAGTCCAAAAGGCAGATGTTTAGTCATTCAGCATTTCCAAGATACAAGCTGATAGATTTGAATACTAAAGGAATCAAAGGATATACAAATAGGTTGATTTGTGAAGTTGAGGTGCAAGATCATCTTATTGAATGGTAAAGCAGAACTGAAGAGCCAATGGCCTACTTTAATTCCTACTTTGTAAGTTTTTAAACATACCTGCATACAAAAAACAACTTCACAAGTGATAAGAAATGGCGACAAAACTAAAGTAGAGGAGTCACTTTTCTCCACTATTCAAAAATACCAACCTGTCTTGATATGGTTCCTTGAACAGTGCAAATTGTCCCCAAGCATTTCACAGAAGCATTGTCAGGCTGAATTCTGATAGTCAGAACAACTGTCCAAAAACAGGAAACTAGAGAAAAATAATTTCTAAATGTCGCAGCACAGCAACTAAAGCAATGACCACCAATGGCATAAAGATTAAAACCGGAGATGTGCGAGAAGCTAATATTGGAGGAAGAGAGAGAGCTCAGAGGATTGTATGACTGAAAGAAATTAAGAGATAGGAGGTCCAAGGACATGGAGGGATTTGAATACAAGGATGAGAATTTCCAAATCAAACAGCTGCCAGACCAGGAGCAGTGCAGATTAGCCAGCATGGGTGATGGATGCAAGTAGGATATGGCCAGCGGAATTTGGAATGAGCCCATGTTTCTGGAAAATGACAGGTAAGTGGTGTGCAGTGGAACACTGTAAAAGGATGGTAGGTTAACAAATGCAGGGATGCGGTTTTCAACAACAGGTAGATTGATGCAGGATTGACAGCAGTGTTTTTTTGATACAGTGATGTTGATAAACTCGAAGAGAATGATATGGCGTTGGAAGCTCAATTAAGGTCAAGTATATCAAGTTTGTAAATGGTTTTGTTCGGTTCAGATAGTTTAAAGACAATTCATGGGATGTGCTGGACCAGTTATTGACCGTTTTTCGTTGGCCTGAAGAAGGTGGTGGTGAGCTGCTTTCTTGAACTGCTGTAGTCCATGTGCTGTAGGTAGACACACAATGCCATAAGGGAGAAATTCCAGGATTTAGACCCAGCAACTGTGAAGGAATGGCGATATATTTCCTAGTTAGGATGTTGAGTAGCTTGGTGGGGAACTTGCCCATGGTGTGCCCATGTTATTTTCTGCCCTTGTCCTTCTAGGTGGTTGAGATCCAAGGTTTGGAAAGTGCTGTCTAAGTGAATTGTTGCGGTTGCTCTTGTAGATGGTACACCCTGCTGCCACCTTGCATCGCTGGAGGAGAATGGCATGCCAATCCAGCAGGTGCTTTGTCCTGGATGGTGTCAAGCTATTGTTGGAGCTGCTCTTACCCAAGTTAGTAGGGTGTATTCCACCTCACTCCTTATTTGTGCCCTCCGATGAACAGACTTTGGGGAGTTAGGAGATGAATTACACAGCCCTAGTCTTTGACTTGCTCTTGTAGCTACAATATTATATACCTGATTCAGTTCAGTTTCTGGTCTGTTGCTGGTGAGAGCTTTAGTGATGACAGTCCTAATGAACTTCAAGGAGAAATGGTTAGATTCTCATTGAAGGAGGACATTACCTGGTGTTTAAGTACTAGTAACTAACACTTCCGTCACATATCAACCTAAGCCTGGCTGTTGTCTGGGTCTTGCTCCATTTGGAAATGGCTCTGTTTCAGGTAGATTCCTGGCTTGGCAGGTTTGTAGATGAGGAAAGGCTGTGTCACTAAGGCCTGTAATCACTGGAGGTTAAAAGACTGCAATGTATAAAATTCTGTATTGCTGGACAGGACTAGATATGTTTCCCTTCGCCAAGGGGAGCCCAGAAAATAGGGGAACAGCCTCAGAATACAGGTTAGACCATGACAGACTGAGCTGAGGAAAGATTTACTCACTCAAATTGGTGAACCTGGGGAACTCCCTAGTAAAGGCGGCTGTGGTGGTCAAGTCACTGTGTATGTTTAAAAAAGAAGTATACATA
Source organism: Ginglymostoma cirratum (assembly GCA_024137785.1). Classification (NCBI taxonomy): domain Eukaryota; kingdom Metazoa; phylum Chordata; class Chondrichthyes; order Orectolobiformes; family Ginglymostomatidae; genus Ginglymostoma; species Ginglymostoma cirratum. The sequence goes on along the minus strand of JAHRHZ010000140.1, from coordinate 51,411,265 downwards.
GATTTCCAGACCCTAAAAACGTCAAGAGGTAACAGGGAGAGAGGAGGTGTATGGCAAACAAGAGCATCAGCCATGATAATTTGAACAGGGCCAAATGGCTTGTTGCTGCTTCTATTTTCTATGCTGCTACAGATTTAAGATCAGAAATCACACGACACCAGGTTATAGTCCAACAGGTTTATTTGAAATCACAAGCCTTCGGAGCCTCACTCCGAAAGCCTGTGTTTTCAAATAACTCTGTTGGACTATAACCTGGTGTTGGGTGATTTCTGACCCGGTCCAACACCGGCACCTCCACATCATGATTCTAAGAGCTACAAATGAGGCAGTCACTCTCTCAGCTCTCTCGGTCCATGTGTGAACCAAGGTTGTAATGAGGTCAGGAGCTGAGTGACCCTGAAGGAACTTGAACTGAGCATCAGTGGGCAGGTTATTGCTGAGCAAGTGCTGCAGAACAACTATGTGAGTGACTCCTTCCATCAGCTTTCTGATCACGAACAGACTGATAGAGCAATAATTGACCTGGTTGGATTCATTCTGCTTTTGTGAATAGGAAATACCTATTTTCCACATTGTCAGACAAATGCTACTGTTGTAGCTGTATTGGGAAATGCTGGCTGGGGACATGGTTAATTCTGGAGCACAGATCTTCAGTATTATTACTGGAATGTTGTTAGTGCCCATAGGCTTTGAAGTATTCAATGTGTCCATCTTGATATTATGTGAACTGAATTGAATTGGCTGAAGTTTTGTACTTGTATTGTTGGGAATCTCAGGAGATGGCCAAGGTGGATCATCCACTGAACTGTTCTTTGCTGAAGATGAATGTAAATGCTTCATCTCGCCCTAGTTAGTTGTTTAACTCAACCACAATTTATGACTAGATGTGGCAAGACGCAGAGGTCTTTATCTGCAGATTGTGGATTCCACAATGTGACATGCAAGTAGTTCTGCTTTGTATCTTCATTTTTAGGTATGCCTGCTGCTGCTGAGCATACTCTCAGCATTCTTCATTGAACCAGGGCTGTTTCCCCAAGTTAGATGATGATGGTACACAAGATTACAGGTTGTGGTCAAGTAGAGTTTTTTGGCTACTGATGTTCCGCCTCATGGAATGTCTAGTTTTGAATTGCCAGGTCTCTTCAAAGTCAATCTCACTTAGCACAACAGGAGTGCCACACAACACAATTGAAGATATCCTTAATAGAGGGAAATGGGATGACTTCTCCACAAGGACTTTGCAGGGGTCACTTCTACCAATATTGACCCCATTATCCAGAGGCATAGAATAAGGTGGGCCTCACTCTGCAACTCTCACTGCAACTAGAGGAGGATAATAATTCTTGCAACTGTGCTTGTAATGGTTTATTGGAGACTAAAACAAAAATTTAGGGCATTATACAGTCAGGCTCAAAATGATAAGGCTACACTGGAAAGAAATCTGCTAAATCTCTATATATTCGCCTCCTTTACTCAGCAGATTTGCTCCTTCATAAGGCAGCCTGTGTGCACACAAGTGGCACCACTAAATCACCATCTCTTAAATTAGGTCACTTGAAATGGCTAATGGTATGCCTGAGTTTAACTGGATGCTGCAATATAAACTCACTACTGACGAAAAGGAACATGACTTCAGTCAGACATATACCCCAGATGACACCAGCACAGTATTTAAAAAGTACACTGTTTTAAAAACATACCTTGAAACACTAAGATCAAACAGTTCCACTATGCTAAGCTGCATGCTGTAAAGCAGAATTTCAGAAGAAAAATTTTAAGAGTGCTTAACAATAGACAGTGAGGTGGAGTGGGAGAGAATAGGAGTCAAGCAGGAAAATAAATTCCACTGACATCCATTGAGCACACCAAGTGCCAATAAAATCATATTATGTAGAGATGAAAAGTAACTTGTGCATAAATTAATACTATTTGAGCTTCCAGCTCTCTGCTAAGTAAAATAATCCATTAATTACATACTAACCTGCACCTATCCGGGTACGTGGAGTCCAGTCACTTGAGCTGGCATGTGAGGTTTTGTCATCGTCATCACTTTCCCAGGAACGAACACCATTCGGAACAATTTCCTCAGAAGCAGTGTTTACTTCATGTTCTCCAGGTAAGCCGTCTGAAATTTTTTTAAAAAAAAAACAAACCCTGTAAAACTACAGTTGATAAAAGTCAGTTTTTATGAGAAAGTGATCAACTGGGCACCGCAATATTATGCTACATGGGATCATGTGAAATTATCAACTAGCTGACTGTGGTTTGGAATTACCAAGCCTAACTTCTCACTTCTGAGCAGGTTTTTGAAGGAAACACTGTGGGAAGGTGTTCATCTGGGTCCCCATCCTAGTGTGCTTCTGAGTCTTTTCCTGGAATCCCACATTTTTATGGTGCATCTAAACCACAGAAATACATCATTTAATGTGTACTCCTGTCTTAAATGCACAGTAAAAATTGGGCACTGTCACTGAGCACACATTACAATTAGCTTCTCATTTTGTGGTTATTTGAGGAGAAAACAGATCACACAAAATCCTCGGAATTAACACACACTCAACACAGACAGATGACAGTTTAAACAAACATTCTGCCTGGCAGATGACTAATGACAAATATTGCATGTCCTGGTAAATTTCATAGCAAATCTAACTCCACACAAATCTTTAATCAAGGTTGTGACCTGTTCAACAGAAAGCCAAAGACAGCCCACCATGGTGAAAACAGTTTGCTGGATCCAATAAGATCCACTGTTGTGAGTACAAACTGAGTAAATAAGATTCATAGAATCCCTACAGTGTAAAAACAGGCCATTTGGCCCAACAAATCCATACCGCTCCTCTGAAAAACATCCCAGGCAGACTCATTTCTCTACCCTTTTTCCCTGTAACCTTGCACTTCCCATGGCCAATCTATCTAACTTACACACCCCTGGACACTATGGGCAGTTTAGCATGGCCAATCCACCTAACCTGCACATCTTTGGACTGTGGGAGGAAACCAGAGCACCCAGAAGAAACCCATGCAGACACAGGGAGAATGTGCAAACTCCACACAGTCGCCCAAGGGTGGAATTGAACCTGGGTCCATGGCGCTGTGAAGCAGACAACTGAGCCACCGTGCCGCCCATATTAGTAATGATCAGACCTTCCTATCTAATGTGTTAGCATTTACTGTCAATAGAACATAGTGAGGACTGAGATCAGTTTGAGGCTGGTGCAGTTGGGAAAAGGAGCAAGTCAAACAATCAGGGCAGGCAGGAACAAAGCAAAGAACAAGGTAGGACTGATGAATTAAACTGCATTTATTTCAATGCAAGAACTGCATTCAATGCATAACAGGTAAGGCAGGTGAACTCAGTGCATGGTTGGAAACATGGGACTGGGATATCGTAGCTATTACAGGGACATGGCTCAGGTTGGACAGGACTGGCAACTTAATGTTAGGGTATAGATCTATAGAATGGATGGGTGGGGGGGGCGCAAGAGAGGATGGGGAGTGGCGTTTTTGATGAGAGACAACATTACGACTGTACTTAGGAAGGATGCTACCAGGAATACATCCAGGGAAGTTATTTGAGTAGGACAGAGAAATAAGAGAGGAATGATCACCTTATTGGGATTGTACTATAGACACCCTAATAGTCAACAGGAAATTGAGAAAACAAATTTGTAAGGAGATTTCAGTTATCTGTAAGAATAATAGGGTGGTTATGGATGGAAATTTTAAACTTTCCAAACATAGACTGGGATTGCCATAGCGTTAAGGACTCAGAGAGCAACTTAAGTGTGTATGAGAAAATTTTCTCACTCAGTATGTGGATTGTACCAACTAGAGAAGGGGCAAAATGTGACCTACTCTTGGGAAATAAGGCAGGGCAGGTGACTGAGATGTCAGTGAGGGAGCACTTTGGGGCCAGTGACCATAATCTTCTAGTTTTAAAATAATGATGGAAGAAAATAGACCAGATCTAAAAGTTAAAGTTTTAAATCGGTGCAAGGCCAGTTTTGACGGTATTAGGCAAGAACTTTCAAAAGTTGATTGGGGGTGGATGTTTGCAGGTAAAGGGGCAGCTGGAAAATGGGAAACCTTCAAAAATGAGATAACGAGAGTCCAGATACAGTATGTTCCTGTTAGGGTGAAGGACAAGACGGGTAGGTGCAGGGAATGCTGGAGGACTAGAGAAATTGAGCTGTTGGTGAAGAAAAAGAGGGAAGCATATGTCAGCTTTAGACAGCAGGGATCAAGTGAATCCCTAGAACAGTATAAAAGCAGGAGTATACTTCAGAGGGAAATCAAGAGGGCAAAAAGGGGACACGAGATAGCTTTGGCAAATACGGTTAAGGAGAACCCAAAGGGATTCTACAAATACACCAAGGACAAAACAGTAACTAGGGAGAGAATAGGGCCCCTTAAAGATCAACAAGGCTGCAATTGTGTGCAAACGCAGGAGATGGGGGAGATACTAAATGAGTTTTTTGTATGTGTTTACTGTGGAAAAGAATATGGAAGATAGAGAATGTGGGGAAATAAATAGCGACATCTTCAAAAATATCCATATTACACAGGTGGTGGTGTTGGATGTCTTAAAACACGTAAAGGTGGATACATCCCTAAGACCTGATCAGGTGTACCCTAGAACTCTGTGGGAAGCTAGGGAAGTGATTGCCGGGTCCCTTGCTGAGATAGCCACAGTTGAGGCACCGGAAGACTGAAGGGTGGCTAACGTGGTGCGTCTTTTTAAAAAAGGCGATAAGGAAAAGCCAGGGAACTATAAACTGGTGAGCCTGACATCGGTAGTGTGCAAGCTGTTGGAGGGAATCCTGAGGGACAGGATTTACATGCATCTGGAAAGGTAAGGACTGATTAGGGATAGTCCACATGGCTTAGTGTGTAGGAAGTTGTGTCTAACTTGACTGAGTTCTTTGAAGAAGTAATGAAGAAGATTGAAGAGGGCAAAGCCTTGGGTGTGATCTACATGGACTTCAGTAAGGCATTTGATAAGGTTCCTCATGGTAGACAGGTTAGCAAGGTTAGATCACATCGAATAGACGGAGAACTAGCCATGTGGATACAGAACTGCATCAAAGGTAGAAGACAGAAGGTGGTGGTAGAGGGTTGATTTTCAGACTGGAGGCTTGTGACCAGCGGTGTGCCACAAAGATCAGTGCTGGGTCGATTGCTTTTTGTCATTTATATAAAAGATTTGGATGTGAACATAGGGGGCATGGTTAGTAAATTTACAGATGATGCCAATATTGAAGGTGTAGTGAACAGCGAAGAAATATATCTCAGGGTACAACAGGATGGTGATCAGATGGGCCAATGGGCCGAGGGGTGGCAGACGGAATTTAATTTAGATAAATGCAAAGTGCTGCATTTTGGAAAGGCAAATCAAGGCAGGACTTATACACTGAAGGGTAAGGTCTTAGGGAGTGTTGCTGAACAAAGAGACCTTGGAATGCAGGTTCCTAGTTCCTTGAACGTGCAGTCCCAGTGGACAGGATAGTGAAGAAGGCATTTGGTATGCTTGCCTTTACTGGTCAGTGCATTCAGTGTAGGATTTGGAAGTCATGTTGTGGCTGTACAGGACATTGGTTAGGCCACTATTGGAATACAGCATTCAATTCTGGTCTCCATGCTTAAGGAAGGACGGTGCATAACTTGAAAGGGTTCAGAAAAGATTTGCAAGGATGTTACCAGAGTTGGAGGGTTTGAGCAATAGGGAGAGGCTGATTAGGCTGGGGCTCTTTTCCCCTGGAGCATCAGAGGCTGTGGGGTGTTTATAGAGGTTTATAAAATCACGAGGGGCATGAACAGGGTAAACAGACAAAGTCTTTTCCCTGGGGTGGGGGAGTCTATAACTATAGGGCATGAGTTTAGGGTGAGAGGAGAAAGATTTAAAAGAGACCTAAAGGGCAACTTTTTCATACAGAGGATGGTGCGTGTATAGAGTGACCTGCCAGAGGAAGTAGTGGAGGTTGGTACAATTACAGCATTTAAAAGGCATCAGGATGGATATATGATTAGGAAGGGTTTAGAGGGATATGGGCCAAATGCTGGCAAATGGGACTAGATTAATTTAAGATATGTGGTCAGCATGGACGAGTTGGACCGTAAGGTCAGTTTCCATGCTGCACCGCTCTATGGCTCTCTAGTTAACATGAGCAGCAGTAGGCCATTCGTCCCCTGGAACTTTATCTGCCATTCAATTAGACCATGGCTGATCTTCTACATCAATGCCATTTTCTTATACTTCCAACCTCAATGTATCTAGTAACTAGAATCTATCAATCTCTGGTTTCAGCAATCTCAGTGAGTCAGTCTCTGTATTCCCCTGGGGTAGAGAATTTCAAAGATTCACCAGCCTCTGAGCGAAGAAATTCCTCCTCATCTCAGTCCTAAATGGTCTATCCCTTACCCAAAATATTAAACAGTGTCATGATAGAAAATAGAAGTCACCATTTTTTAAAAAAATCATCAGGCTGCATTATTGTCATGAATATTTTGGTGACAGTTATGAGCTTTTCTACATATAAATTTTCAGTTGAATATTACAGAAACTGCTTCTCAATTAAAAGTACTAGAAAGACTGCACTTATAAAGCAACTTTGATAAACTCAGGATGTTCCAAACTGTCTAGTAATGAAGTATTTTTTGAACAAGTCATTTGGTGATACAGAATTTGTAATTACTGAAAGGACATATTTTGTTGAAACTTTTTACCTTGTATGCAAGAATGCAATTTGCAAGAAATACCAAAGTAAAGGAAAAATATCTACACTTTGAAAGAACTGTTGAGTGGTTGATAAGCACGCTGTTTGGGACAGGAATTACCATGGAGAATGTACCAGTTGATGACTGACAGTTAACTGCTAGACTTTGTTTAAATTTTAAACCAAGCAAGTAGACTCGGAATTGACTCCAAGACACTGACTCAAGAATGCACTAGAGAATGGCAGTCACCTATTTTGCAAGTTGAAACCAGCAAAGTTAGTGCACACGCTCCTTTTGCCTGTAAAAGGGGTACAGTGGCTCAGTAATTAGCATTGCTGCCTCACAGCACCAAGGAACCGGATTTGATTCCAGTCTTGGGCAACTGTGTGGAGTTTGCACATTTTCCCCGTGTCTGCCCAGGTTTCCCCCGGGTCCTCTGGTTTCTTCCCATAGTCCAAAGATGTGGAGGTTAGGTGGACTGGCCATGCTAAACTGCCTGTAGTTCCCAGGGTTGTGCAGTCTAAGTGGGTGAGCCATGGGAAATACAGGGTTAGAGAGACTGGGTGGGATGTTCTTCAGAGGGTCCCTGGGGACAAAATAGGTTAAATGGCCTGCTTCCACACTGTAGGGCTTCTGTGAAAGAACAGGGGCCTGTGCATTAATAAACACAGATTCCAGTACACGCCATGAGAACCTGAACAGTTGTCAGTGTAACTTTTTTTTTTAAAAGATTAATAAATGCCGTCCAATCACAATTGCATTTAATGCTGGACCCTTACTAATTTTGCAAGTGGCAGTTGCAACAAAATGTATATTTTTTCAGGAATACTTTTTGAAATGTTAAAACGTAGGAAAGCTGGCAGCCAATTTGCAAACAGCAATCCAAGTCCACAAACAGTTTTTGATATCAACCATGATTTTTTTTGGCAACGCTGGGAAAGAGATAGTGTTCAGAATTCTCCGCACCTGTAATTTATGGGTTTTTTTTTTTATTTCCAACTGTGGCTTAAGGTTGTATTTAAATTGGATTTGGATTCTCCCACAGCTTAGATTCCTTGCTCAAATCACTGTTTATCACTGAGGGGGTGATGGGAGTTTGGAATTTATTGTTCGCAAAGGTGTTAGAAGTTGAACCCTCACGTTTAAGAAGTACTTGAAAGTACATTAGTAATTGAAACACCACGGCATACAAGACCAAGGGACAAGTGCTGGAACAAGGGACAAGTGCTGGAACAAGGGACTAGGTTAGTTAGGTACTTGCTAAATGACCCAGACACACAGGATCTCTTTAAACTCTGATACTCAAACTGCACTATGCCATCTGCGCCCCTCCTTCTTCAAACTGTAACCTAAGATAAACATAACTTTTAAATAGCTCCACTTTTAATTATTTTTATAGTTTCAGTTGTTGTATTTCCTGCATATAGATAAGCTTGTTCCCCTAACAAAGGCCTCACTACGTCCGTCCACCTTGTGTGCCTCTATTGATGGCAGAACTTTGATTTTAATCTCTGACCAGAACTTCCTCCTGAAATTATTTCCCTTTGCTTTGCCCCTCCCCGTTTGTACATTTTATTAAAACCTATTTATTCAAATGCATGTTTCTTCAATTCCAGAGTCATACAGCATGGAGACAGACCCTTCAGTCCAACCAGTGCATGCTGACCTTAATCTAGTCCCACTTGCCTGTGCTTGGCCCATATCCCTCCAAACATTCCTTATTCGTGTACTTACCCAAAATGTCTTTTAAATGTTGTAACCGTACCCGCATTAACCACTTCCTCTGAAAGTTCAGTCTACACACAAACCACAGTGTGTAAAAAAAAAACCCTCACCCCTTTTTAAAATCTTTCTCCTCTCACCTTAAAAATATGCCCCCTCCGACTTGAAATCCCCACCCTAGGGAAAGGACACCTGCCATTCACCTTATCTATACCCCTCATTATTTTACAAATCTCTATAAGATCACCACTCAACCTCAGTGAAGAAGTCCCACCTTATCCAACCTCTACTTATAACTCAAACCCTATATTCCCACAACTTCCTGGTAAGTCTCTTCTGAACCCTCTCCAGTTTAATAAGATCCTTCCTTTAAGAGGGACATCAAAACTGGACACAGTACTCCAGAAGAGGACTTACCAATGTGCTGTACAACCTCAAAGTAATGTCCCAGCTCCCATACTCAAAAAGTCTGTGCAATGAAGGCAAGCATGCTAAACACCTTCTTAATCACCCTATATGTGATGCAAACTTCAAAGAATTATGTACCTGAACCCCTAGGTCTCTCTGTTGTACAACACTGCCCAAGAGCCTACCTTTCATTTGTTGTTTTACCAAACTACAATACCTTTACTTCAGATTGGTGCCTATTCTTACTTTATTATGATGCATCCTCAGAGACATTTCCACCTCACCTGGCGATCACCCAACTCATTGGTGCCAAGTGTAAACAAATGAGATTACAAATAAACTCAAAACGTAAATACATCTTAATCTTAAAAGTAAAACAGAGTTTTGTGTTAGAACAGTTAACTTATAAAATCTCATGATGCATATTAACTGTTCAACCATCTTTCCTGGAATTGTACAGGTACAGTGCACTGACAATTTGCTCTGCATCAACGTTGCAACTTTTACAACTGATCAGCTTTAACTAATGCTAGCACTGACAGGTACATGAGGAAGAAAGGAACAATGTTATATTGCATCATTGAGATGGAGTAGGGGAGAAAGTAGTTGGAGCGGTGCATATGGAGCAGTTGGCCTGATGGCCTGTTTTCAGGTTGGGAATTCTAGAAGAATGAGATGTGATCTCACAAGGATTCTTAAGGGGCTTGACAGGGTAAATGCTAAGAGAGATGTTTCCCCTCAGGGGAGAGTCTAGGACCAGAGAGGATAGTTTCAGAAATAAAGGAGTGTCAATTTAAGACTGAGATGAGACGCATTTCTTCGCTGAGAGTTGAGGGTCTTTAGAACTCCTTGTCACAGAGAACTGTGGAGGTAGAGTCCATATGTGTATTTAAGGCTGAGATAGAAACAATCTTGCGCAGCAAGGAAATCAAGGGTTCTCGGGAAAACACATGCAAGAAATGTTACAATAGCCATGATCCTACTGAATGGCAAAACAGACGTGAAGGTCCAAACAGCCTACTCCTGGTCTTATTGCTTATAGGTCACGCAAGGTATTGGTCACCACACTACCAGAAGGATGGGGACGCTTTGGAGAATGTAGAGAAAAGGTTTAGAAGGATGTTGCCTGGTATGGGGGAATTTTGGCTGTGAAGAAAGGTTGGATGGACTGGGCTTGTTTTCACTGGAATGCAGGAAGTTGAGGGGCAACCTGATAGAAGTTTATAAGATTGTGAATGGCATGGATAAGAGTGCAGAGTATGAGGCAGGGTGGAGGGATCAATTACTAGGGGACACACATTCAAGACGCGGGATGGGGAAGGAGCATTACAGGGTGTGCCAGGCAAGTTTTTCACACAAAGGGTGGTGAGTGCCTGGAACACGTTGCCACGAGAGGTGATGGAAGCAGACGCAATAGCAGCATTCAAGAAACACCTGGACAAATAGACGAATAGGAAGGGAATAGAGGTATACATATCATGTAAGGGAAGACAGTAGGGAAGGGAAAATGTTTCAGCGCAGGCTTGGATGGCTGAAGGGCCTGTTCCTGTGCTCTATTGTTCTTTATTAGCCATAGTTATAACACCGCCCATCATGAGATGCAGAAGCAGAACTTGAAACACATTCATATAACTAGTTTCAGAACCAGAATAAGTAAATTCTTCCTTGGTCAACAATTGAGTTAAGAAAGGAAGTCTCAACAGATTGTGACTTTGTAGCTTTTGGAAGATTTTAAAAATTCATTTTATGCAATATGGGTATCATGGGTTGGGCCAGCATTTATTGCCCAGCCCTAGTTGCCCTTGAGAAGGTGGTGTGAGCTGTAGGTAGACCCACACTGCTAACAGGGAGGAAATTACTGCATTTTAACCCAGCAACATGGAAAGAATGGCAATACAAGGTGATGAGTAGTTTGGAGAGGTACTTGCAAGTGGTGTTTCCACGTGCTTGCTGTTCTTGTCCTTCTAGATACAAGTGGTCGTGGGTTTGGAAGGTGCTATCTAAGGAGCCTGAGTTTCTGCAGTCCATCTTAGCAGATGCCACACACTGCTGCTACTAAACATCAGTGGATGGGGGAGCGGATGCTTGTGGACGCAGTGCCAATCAAGTGTGCTGCTTTGTCCTTGAGCTGCACTCATCCAGTAAAGAAAGAAATATTTCATCACACTCCCGGCTTATGCCTTGTTGGTGGAGTTCATGCTTTCGGGAGTTAGGAGGTCAGCTACCTGCTGCATGACTCCCAGCCTCTGATTTACTCTAGTAGCCATTGTATTTATATGGCTAGTCCAGTTCAGTTTCTGGTCTATGGTAACCCCCAGAATGTTGAGTGAAGAGATTCAGGGTGCTAATTCCATTGAATCTCAAGAGATGATGGTTAAATTCCCAATGTATGGACAAATGTTACTTGTCACTTTTTAAGACTAAACCTACATATTGTGCAAGTCTTGCTTCATTTGAACATGGGCTACTTCGGTCTGAGGAGTTGCAAATGGTTTTGACCACTGTGCAATCAACCATCGACAAAGATACCACTTCTGTCCCCATGATGGATGGTAGGTCATTTAAGCAGCAGCTGAAGATGGTTGGGCCAAGGACCCTACTGCAAAGATGTCTTGGAACGGAGATGTCCAATCACCAAAGACCACAACCAACATAATTTGTGCCAGCTATGAGTCCAACCAATGGAGACATTTTGCCCAATTCCCACTGATGCCCGTTTTGCAAAGGCAGCTTTATGTCACATTCAGTCAAATGCAGTCTTGACTTCAAGGGTAGTCGCTCTCACCTCAAAATTTCAGCTCTTTTGTCCATATTTGAACCAAGGCTGTGATAAAAGAGTGAGTTGAAATAGCCCTGCAGAAACCAAACTGGGCATTACTGAGTAGGTTATTGTTAAGCAAGTGCTACGTGGACAATGACACCTTCTAATACTTGGCTGACAACTGAGAGTCGACTGATGGAACAGTAGTTGGTCGGGTAGGATTTGTCCTGCTTTGTGTGTGTCATAACACCGGTTGACACCTCATTTTCGGTAATGACAGGTGCTGCTCCTGGCATGGCCTCCTGCACTTTCCGTTGAATCAAGGTTGATCCTCTGACTTGATGTCAAAGCTAGAGTGGGGAAATATGCCAGGCCGTGAGGTTGCAGATTGTGTTTGAACAGAATTCTGCTGCTGTCGATGATCCATGATGTCTCACGGATGCCCAGTCTTCAGTTGCTAGATCTAGTTAATCTCATTTAGTGACACACAACACGATGGAGGATATTCTCAACGAGAAGACCATGTTCTGTCTCAACAAGGATTGTATGGTGGTCATCCTTACCAATACTGTCATGGACAGATGCATCTGCGGTATAGCAGATTTGAGAAGATGAGATTGGTGAGGGTAAGGTCAGTTATGTTTTCTTTACTTGTTCCCTCACACCTGCTGCAGATCCAGTCAAGCAGCAATGTCCTTTAGGACCCGAGCAGCTCAATGAGTAGTGCAGCTACCAAGAAACTCTTGGTGGTGGATACTGAAATCCCACACCCAGGGTACATTTTGCCACCCTCATTCCTTCCTCCAAGTATTGTTTAACATGGAGGAGTACTGCTTCATCAGCCAAGGGAGGATGGCATGTGGTAATCAGCAGGAAATTTTCTGTCCACATTTGGCCTAGTGCCTTGAGAATTCATGGTGTCCGGAGTCAATATTGAGGACACCCAGGGTAATTTCCCTGGCCCCACCACCCTCCCCTGAATACACCCCCTGCTCCCACAACACCACTCCAACTGTGTACCACTGTGCCACCACCTTTGCTGCATCTGCCTGACAGTGGGACATCATCTATAAGATATGATTCTGTGAGTGTGAGACTATGTCAGGTTGTTGTTTGACTCAGAGTCAGCTCTCCCAGTTTTAGCACTGGCCCCCAGGTGTATGTAAGGAGGATTTTGCAGGGTCAACAGAGCTGTGTTTGCTGGTGTTGTTTCCGGTACCTAGGTCAAAATGAGGTGGTAGTCTGATTTTAATTCTTCCATAAGACGTTCTAGTCATTTTCACAAGTCAGTCGTAGATAGCAAGGAAAAGTGAACCATATTGCTGTAGGCTTGCTTGCCGAACCAGTGTGATCGATTGCAAATGTTTTGTCATCCTGCTAGATAACGTTGTCAGTGCTCACCGGGGCACACTGACAATATTACCTACAGGGTGCCGGAGTGTCTGCAACCAAACACACTGGCTCGGCGAGCAAGTCTACAACCTCATCCACAACCTGAGCTACAAGTCTTCTCAAAAATATTGCAGTAGAACTGGGGTAATGTAGGCCAGACCCGATAAGAGCGTAAAGTTACCTTCCCTAGAGGACATCAGCAAATCAAACAGATTTTTCGAGAAGTGGTTTCGTGGCAATTAGACTCTGGTGAATTCAAAGCTCTCCATCTGCGATGGTGGGAATCGAACTCAGTACAAAGCCTGACTCTAGTGGTAATACCACTGTGCCACCTCCTGCCCGATTCACTGCTAATCAGCCAACTGTCATTCAGCACCCACTTACTACCCTTTGGCCATCCCACCCCTTACCTCAGCTCCATTTGATAGCTGTCTGCCTTTGTCACCACTGCTGTCCTCCCCACAGTGTCCTGTACACACACCCCCTGCCCCAGTCCCTTCCAGCCCACCACACCCTCAGATACCACCTCCCCACATCTCTCTCCCTCCACTTCCCTTTCGACATGACCCATCCACACAGGCTTCAATCACCCCCGTACTCCCCATTCCTCCTCCGCCTCTACCCTACCCCACCCCCCCAATCCGTCTCCACTCCCGCCCCGCCCCCGATCCAGGCCCCGGTACCTTCCCCCGGCGCCGCCCCACTCTCCGGGCTCTCATTCGGCTGCGAATCGTGCAGGGTGTCGGTCCCGGAGTCCTGCTGCTCGGCGCTGGGCGCTCTCCGCCGGCGGTCCCCGGTGCCGGTGGCGGTGGGGCCTGTTGCCGGGCCCGAAGCCGGACCCTCGAGCCGGGCTCTCTTCCGGACCTGATCCCCGTCCGCCATCTTCCCCAGCACCGCCCCAACCGTCACGTGGGCCAGGGGTCAAGGGGAACCGACCACTACGCCTGCGCAGAGGGGGAGGGGGAAGGCGGGAGGTGGGGACAGGGGGAGGAGGAAAGGAGGGAGAAGGGGAG